>JAKSZP010012271.1:0-75819 GCA_022478985.1 Massospora cicadina
TCATTTCACCAATGCTGAGTTCTACTATCTATGTCTCCTCTTGCACAAAGTTTGTGGCCTGTGTATTTAATTATCATAGAAATATGAGAAGAGTAGTTTACACTAAATTTAGGCGGCATGTAGAGCTCTAATCTTGCAAAAAAATGATGCTCACTAGGACCCAAATTTGGAAAATCCTCACTCTCTAAGTTCATCTTATAAGATATATAAGCTTTTTGTCACCATGTTGGTTATATGCCGTGTTGGATATCCTGTACAACTGTGGAAAGCACAGAGACAGCTAATGAAAAATATAATGAAGCAAACTGAGAGATAGTGTTGACGCTCATTTGGCTATGAACTTTATATACAATTTGGTACCTAGTCCTCCTCAATCATATAGTCATATATATCTGGTCAACCCCTCCAATAGTTTGTAATCCTTTAATAAACTGTCTAGAAAGAATTGTAGCATTTTCTTTCTAGATGTTACTCAAAAGAACAACTACCTTTGGAGATCAGCATAATACCAATTTTTATGCAGCGATGGACCTCTCAGTTGTTCATTGATGGGTTGATCAATTTTAAAGCTTTAAACTGATGGCTCAGTGTAAATTTTATACCCTTAGGTCAATTTTCTACATAACGCTTTGTATTTTCCCTGATGTTAGGTATCTTAAGCCTCCCTTTATTTTGAGAAAACCCCATCTTATTATTCTCTTTAGTCTTTGTGTTGAATTTTGCAAACCTATTTTTACCTTAATAGACTTTTTGTCATCTTAATTTGGATTTTTGCTTTTATTGTGTTTAAGATCCTATCAAAAGTATTAGGGCAATGTAGCAAGCTTAAGCTTTTTAAATTATCTCAAGATCAAGTCTTCTCATCTCCCACTAAAGTATTCATACAAAGTCTGCATACAACAAAGGTTCTTTCCACAATCCCACCTATTGTAGCAATCAGTTTTCTTGAGATGGTTTCCTAATCACCAAGACTATAGGGAATTCCATCTCATGCAATAATTGCTCTTAATATTTATTTTTCTGAAATTTGATTGATCAATAAATCTAGTTAAATCTATCAAGAATTGGTTTAGATTCCATCCAGACATCAATGATGGGATCAAAGGGGCTCCCACGCCTAAACCTAACTTTATAAATTTAACTTCAAGGTTCACTTCATAACCTGCAGTTAGCAGTTTTAAAATTCAAATTTGAATTTCTAAAAGAACACACCCACTGTCATACTAACAACAATAAACTTATTTATTCAATTTTATATGATCTATATCTAATTTAAATTTGCAAAGCATTAAAATTTATCTATTAATGTAAAAAATAAAGGAACCCCCTCCGGTGCCTTGGTTTAATTAGTAGTAGGTAGGGTATTATAAAGACCATAAAGGTGACTAGAACAATTTGGACCCCAAACCTCATGCAAGTGGGACACTAGAGTCAGCTGAGCAATGATGAGATTTGTAAGTCACATTTGGAGTGGGAACATTTCTTTAAATTAGTGAGCTTACTTAGATTGGCATAGGATTGAAGGAATTCTCCTGTAGGTGTGTATCTTTTCTAATGTAAATTCACAAACTTGGGTTATTCTAAGCGTTACATTGCTCCAAACTCAATTTTACTAAGATTTGGAGAAGTCCATTATCTTAAACATACCAAACCCTGTCGTTATTCCATTAATTTTGTTTTTAACATTGGGGTAGGGGGAGGTTAGAAGATGCTATTTAAACTGCTGGCAGTTGTGGCCCCTTGCGCCCATCAGAATATCTCCAGGGGAACATTAATGCTTTCCAAAGCCCCTGGAATTTTAGATATTATATTTCCTGCCTTCTAATTTAAAAGGTCATCCACTATAAGTGGGGCCATGAGTTGTACCTGCGCTTAAAGAGCCTAAGGGGCTTTCCCTTTATTGATAAGTATTGTAACAATTGGTTTTTTGTGACAGGTTTACCAGATTGCTGGAACCATAAGAAATTACATCATATGTGATGATACTTTTTGTTTTATTGTTTTTTAGTTTGGATCAATTATTAATATCTGATTAAATTTATTAAATTCAGTTTATTTTTGGCCAGACATCTTAGCCAGGATTGAAGGGGCTTCCAAGCCTAAACACTCCTTAAATTTACCTCCAAAATTCGTTTTATAACCTGCAGGTAGCAGCGTCTAAATCCCAGTTTAGAGTTTAAAAGAATATAATCACAATTTGTGCTACTAACAATAAGCTTCATTATTTGCGTGAATATAAAAATTTATTTAAATTAAGATTTATGAAGAATTAATTTCTAATAGTGTGATTAATAAAGTAATTACTTCTAATGCCACTTTTTACTTGGCCGGTATGTAGGTTACTCTAGAGACCCCAAAAGGCAATTAGATAAGATTGGACTCAAACCTCAGGCAAGTGAGACACAAGAGTCAGCAGAGCAATGCTGAGTTTTCCAAGTCGTGTTGAAAACAGGAACAACTCCTTTACATTGGTATACTTGCATAGATAGCCATTAGATTGAGGGAATTCCCTTTTAGGCGTGTGGTTCATTTACTGAAGCAACTTTTGTGAACTTAACGTACACTGAGCTTACATCCATGCCCCTGCCTTTAAATATGACACATGCACTATAACAGCATCCCTACTTTAATGCCCTGAAACGCAACTGCTTCTGCTGTGCCTCCATTTTTATGCTGCACCAAAGCCTGTCACGTCCATGAGTGAGCCCATCTGAAGACTTGCCATGTCAATGATTGGCCACTTATAGACTAAGCCGCGCCAGTCCCCTTGTCCTGAAGGGAGTGCATAATTGCAAGTTAGTGGGGACCTTTTGCACCTATGACCACATTGCCAGCCGTTCCCCTTCCCATTATCTTCGCTGCTTCCTGCCAATAATACACTTATAAGGAGGTGATGTCACAGATTGACTACCATCTTTGGCATCTTCGTTTTTCAAATGCAACTTAAAAGAGCACTTACCTTTGGAGCTAACAAAATTGAAATCACTATGTAAAGATGAAACTCTAAGTCAAGCAGCAGTATGTTTCAGATCTAAAAAATGTCCTAATCTGATGGTGCAGTGTGCATTTTGCCAAATTTTAGGTGCGTTTTCCCAAGAACTGTATTTTCCTTAACATCAGGTATTTAAGCCTAATTTTTTAAATGAAAACTTTATCTTAGAATTATTAATATTTTCAGTTTATTATGCAACCTTGTCTTCTTTTATAAAACTTTATATTTCCTACCTTGTTTTTTTTCATCTTTACACATCATTTTGGTGGCTTCACTGAGCCCATATCAGTATTATGGTAATGTAGTAAGCTTCAGTTCATCACAAATTCCACATCATAAAAAGAGCAAGGAGCTACTGTTGTCAACCATGAATACCTCAGGGAGCTTCCTTATGCACCAATCAGCTATAAATAAGTCTTTGTCAACCTTTAAATCTAAAAGTAAGAACAGAGGAAGCTTACTAAGAGATCATACGCAGAACTGCCTCAAACTCTGGCCGCTGCTTTTTCTTGATGCTCCTGATGGTATAACAAGCAAGGTTATCAGGACTTCTCTCGCCACTGAAGATATTTTTTAGCACTAGGTGGTCCCAACCTAAAGGGGGGATACACTGATATAACACTAAAGCTATTCAAACATCCAAATGGAGAGTTGCCTCAACCCATAGGATTTAAAATTTTTACACAAACTCAAAAATTACAATGCAAACCATATTAAAAAAAGGAAAGCTAAAATTTAGACTAATACAGAGGATTTGTAGCATAGCAGGGTGGTTTCTGCTTCATTCTGGGTCAGCTTTTTATTAAAACAGGTTCAAAACTAAAACAGACTAAAAAACTCGGTGGTATATTATTTTTTGAATGTTGATCCACCTCTTTTATCTCTAAGATTTACACTAAATCTGGGTGTACCTGCATATTTATGCGCTCAAGCACTTTCATGCTTGGTATATCCCCAACAGGATGAGGTGCAGCTGTTATTTACACCGCGCCACTCTCTGCCACCTGGTGGGCTATTTGATGAGCATAAGTTGTAATACTAAACCCCTGGGATGATTCATTCCTCCCAAGGATCTTGATGCCCACCTCACTCACACCCCAAATGATGCCATGGGATGAGGTCCAGAAGGCAATACTCTAGGCTCAGCTGGCCTCTGTTCACCCATACAGCTACATTATTAGGCTTAAATCCATGCAACCTTATGGGTTGCAGTTTCAGGAGGTCCAATGACCTAAAGTAAAAATTATGCCAATTTTTGACTCAGTCACATGGAACTAACAACTTTGGAATGTTCCAGGCCTGGCGATTCCTCTCAAACACCAAATGTGTGGTTTAGATTAGTTTATAGTTATAATATGGAAATAAATGAGCTCTATTTTTGAAGAGGAACAATAATAATCTCAGGTGAGAAAGGAACCAAGATGTCCACCTGAAAACAGCATCCCAGAAAATGCTTCACAAACTGAAGTTAGATTAGACATTTATGATCATAGCAAATACTGGCGTTCCTGTAATTTGTAGGTTAGTTTTTTGGGAGCATATGAATTTTGTAATTCGCAAAAAGAATAAAATATATTAGTATTTTCTCATGAGAATTAGCTTGACAATTGAGTCTCATAGAGCTAATGGAATCTTATTGTTGGCTTAGCGGATTTTAGGTCCCAATCTAAATAAAATCCAAGTATAATCACAAATTTGCTTCAGGTGGCACTGGCAGAACATTTTTAATAAGACTGGAGCTGGCAACAGTGAGGAGCAAAAAACATTGCTATTACACTTGCTTACTCGGGTTTTTCAGCTACCTTTCTTAATGGAGATAACTTATCTCATTATGCTCTTAAGTTACTGCTTACCTTATATTAGTCTAAGTCTAAAATTTATACCATTTTAGGCAAAGTGGATTAGTTTAAGTCTCTCAAGAAATTAAACTTATTATGTGAGATGGGTGCACTATAGCCCACAAGAGAGGAGTTGAGGCTCTGGATAAGATACATCAGGATAGAATTAACCACAACATGATAAGTGGAGTGACAGTGCTGCTAGCTAATGACTTCAATAGACTTTTTCTGTAGTACCATAAATGATGTGTAAAGATGAGGCCAAGGCCCCTAACGGGCACACAAAAACTCGAAGATGAGGCCAAGGCTTTAACTTATTCTTCTTATAGCCTAAACACAAATCCTTTATTTGACATTAAACATTCATGTCCACTTCCAAAGCAACTTTAGATCAGAAGTGTTAATTGACTTTTTTGATATTGTGATGGCAAGCCATTTGAAAAGGATGGAAAAATAGATATTCTGGGTATCTTTACAGTGTTGAAAAAATCTTAATAGCTAAAGTGACATGGCAGAAACAACATCTGTCAGAATAGAGGGGATTACCTTTTTAACGTTGTGGGGGATCTGAAAAGCTAAAATGGTATATAGATCTCATATTGTTATAATAGTGTTAGTACACTTATTGGCTATGTATTAAATCTATTTCTCATCCTTAAAAATGACTTTATTGGTATTAACGACAACTTTTTTGAGAAGTTACTAACTAAGCATATGAGGTATGAGATAGTAGACTCTGCGGTAGAAGTTTAAGATTCTATACACTACTTTGTAGAATTCATATATATTTTGGCCGCCCAGGAGTACTATTTCATTATCTCTACCTCAAGGTTAGCACTTCAAAGATTCTATTGTATAATATTAAGCTATAAAAGCAGTACAATAGAATAGGCAGTAGGTGAAGGCTCTATTAAGATATATCATTATTCCATAATACCTTATAGACATTAGATAAGTGAGAGACTGTACTTAACTCCCACATTCTATGATCTTATCATTATACCACCTTAAGTTTACACATATAAAAGTCCCAGTTAAGATCAGCTATAACATGACTGTCAATAAGGCTAAGGGGTAGAGTTAGAAAGTAGCTGTCATAGATTTGTGTATTTCAGTTCTACCATAGCCAGCTATATATGGTATGTTACAAAGCCAGCTCTACTGATAGCTGAGTCATCTTCCAGCCTATGAGCAAAACCAAGAATGTTGTTTACAGGAAGTCCTCAGCACTTGACTGTGAAAAATCTAATATTCAACTGTCAATCAAGCAAGTTTACCGTATACTTATATTTAGATACCAGGAGTGGTGGAAACAAAGTTTTTACACAGCTATAATACCGTTGTAAGATCTACAACATATAACTATTCATATCCAATAAAAAACAGTATGTGCTTTACTTATTAGTATATTTATCCTAACAATTCATCTGCCACACTTCTGATATTTAAATAAAAAAGCTTTGATAATTTGAAATACTCAAGCTTATTAAATAACCTATATCACAGCTTTAAGTTTAAGTCACTTTAGCAAAGCATGGGTATCTATCATCAAAATAAATTTTGATAGACTTGGTATAAATGATAAATATAAAGTGGAAATCCTAAGATTTATGATTCACCCATACTAGAGAAAAGCCCAACAACAAGCAAGGCTACTGATGATATATAAATGTTCCCAACATCTTCATTGGCATATACTTGAAGAGGTATCTCAATATCTGTTCTTTAGCATTGGGTTGCCATATGTGCTGATTGGTGATTACTTGATGTGAGATTATATCAAATAACAAATATACAAATTTTTGAAGTGAAATAATTTAATATTGAATAAGGATTTTTAACTGAGAGATTTCCCAGATTAAAGTTTAAACCCAAAGCTTACTCTACTCTTTATAATTTAGCCCGGTGGGTACCAAAGTTATCTACTTACAAAAAACCCTTCTATCTACGGTTTTTCACGTTGACTCCTTCTCATTGCAAAAAGTTGACTCTAAACTTACAAGTGAAATACCTCTATATAACTTCATAATAGCAAAGTTATACATTAAACTTTAATGCCTTGCTTGGTGATAGAAGAGTAAATATAGATAAAACATTTTGATATTTCTAGGTGGCCATTAATTATAATAAAAGTTTGGTTTAAAATAAAGAAAAGTTTATTTTCTAGTGAGATTGGTTAAACTGATTCTAGATTATTTAAGTTCAGTCAAGTGGAAATGTAGAAAACAGGTCTGAACGGAGGGTAAGGCTTAAAAGCTGCTCAGAGTTGGGCGTAATTATTTTTAAAAAAAGACAGCAAGGGGTCAAAACCACTGGGATTACCAAGTATTGCTGAAAAACCTTAATAAAATCCTAAATCTACTAAGCTTATTTAAATTATATAAGTAAAAAACAACAACCCATTTATTAGATGCTTAAAATATATAGGGCAATAGGGTTTGTCACGCACAGGATGTTCCATAGTGGATTATCAATTAGATCTCCTTGTATTTCAGGAAGAGACACATGACGAGACATCTTTTCTGTTTCATAGTAGTCTTCTGGAATCAATAGGTAGGTTTCGTTGCCCATTGGTTTTAATGGCGTCCGGATCTCTTCTTACATTAGATGATTTGGGGGCAGAAGCCTTTGTTAACATAGAGTTAAGGGTTTGAATCATAGTAGGCAGATGACATTCAGGTTCTAACTTGTTTAATTCAACTTTGTCTGCGGTGCAAGTTCTGACAATGCTCTACTTGAGATACTTTTGTGAGGGTACAAAAATTATGAGATTTAGCCCATGTAATCCGTTGATGACATTTCCTCTATCAGCGCTGACAATCAAATGTTCTGACCCACGTTTATGCAAGACTATATGGACCATACCAAGACGTCACAGAATTGTTGGTTTTTTCTACGGGATGATAGTGGTAGTTCATTAATAAGTCCCCTGGTTGGTACATTGACAAAAAAGTCTTCATAAATTGCTTTGTACATCTCCTTAGTCGTGGTATGTAAAGAATCCATGGCTAGTTACTTCATTTGTATAATCTCATTCATTAAGCGTACATAGTGAAGTTAGAAGTTTTTGTAGCGTTTGAAATTAGCAAGGGTTGAAAACTAGTTGGTAAAAGTTTTCTCTGCCATAAAGCGTTTTAAAAGAGGACACCTTTATCACCAAAAAATAGCTGACCCTATAGACAAGAAGGGTACTCAGGAGAAAGTGATTCCATTGTAAAAGATCAATGAAATCACCTTCCTCTGATTAGAGATAAAAGTGCCATTAGCCTTACTACAGACCCAAAAGTTAAGGGATTGTAAGGTGCTAAAAATCTGACAAGTGTCAAACAGGGATATCAATTATTTGATCACTTCTGAAGCAAAATTGAGGCCGTTGTCAGATAGAAGCACCCTTGGACCACCATGCTGTGTGAATAATTGCTAGTACAAAAATAAGGCGGTTGCTTGGGCAATGGCTGTAGGAATGGATACAGATTTAATCTATTTGGTAAGATAATCCATGGACAAAGTGATAAACCGGTGACCATGGACTCCTGTAGGCAGAAGACCTATATCAACAATGCTTAAAGTATGGAAAGGGGCTAAAGGAGCAACTAAATGATGTTGAAACCTTGGGTGGGTCTATCATGTTGATAGTAGGTGATACAAGCACCCAAAACATTTTTAATTGAGTTGAGTTTTTTTCCAAGAGATAATGAGATTTAAAGTATTAGGAAAGTTTCTTGTACCACACCTTGTCTGGTGATAAAACGCCTTTATAATAAGCTCAATTTGATCAAAGGAGTGGACATAAGGGAGCCACTTTTCTTTAACAATATAAAGAGCATCTATTGATTATTTGAGTATTGACCACTCTATATTTAAGTTCACTCTAGATTTCAGGAGTATATAATGACAATTAATGAAAAGACAAAGGAAGGCATATAAGCGATCCTCAGTGGTTATAACAGTCAGGACTGATAAAATTGGAGAGATCATCAGCATTTGGGTGTATAGCTCCAGTTTATGAACAATCATAATGTAGAGTTTTTGTAATCATATAGCTCTCTGGGCTAATTTTGCTGTCAGGATCATGCATTTGTTGTAACCACCAAAGGGAGGCGTGATCAGTTATTACAGTAAAGTGTGTGCCATAAAGGAAGGGATGGAAATTCTTAATGTCTAAAATTAGTGCTAAACACTCATGCTCAGAGATGCTATAATTCCGTTCAGCTTTAGAGAGAATCTTACTAGTATAAAATTAGGTGGTCTACCTAAATGTCATCATTTTGCACCATAATAGCACTAACAGCAACATTGGTGGCATCATAAAAAGCAGGAAAGCCCTATTGAATTTGGGTTTGTACTAAAACAGGAGATTTAGTTAGTGTTGGTCATATGGCATTAAAGGATTGTTTTGTAGTGACTTGCAGTGGAAAGACACTTTTTCTGTAACAGGTAGACCAAGGGCTATACAAGTTTGGAAAAATGAGGTATATTTTGGAAGTAATAACCAAAAATCCCCAAAATACCTGGATATCCCTTAGATTTTTTTGAGGGTACATCTGATTTATGGCTGTAACTTTTTCTGGAAGTGGTTGAATATCTTACTTAACACTTATGATTAAAATGCCTCTAATCTCGCAGGAAAATATACATTTTGAGGGCTTCATTTTTTATGAATGCAGAACATAATAATTTAAAACTTGGCATAGATGGTCGAGATGGGAGCTAAAATTAAAAAAAGACGTTAATATCTTATAAATACACCAGGACACAGGACAATTTAGGCCCCTAGGATGCCATCCATAGATTACTGGAGCGTAGAAAGGGCATTGCACATGCCCCAAGGCATTTGAGCTGGTTCAAATAGGCCCTATTATGATGTGGACGCACTTCTCTCAGTCCTCCTGGGCAGGGTCTATTTTCCAGTATCTACTGGCTAGAACCATAGAGGATATGAACTGCGAGCTGGCCAGAATATTAAGGGAATCAAAAATTCTAGGTAAGGGATAGCTATCCTTCTGGATAATTAAATTCAGTTTGCAATAATCATCGCCACGTGATGGGTCCCAACATTCTTTTTTACCAACAACAGAGGTGAAGCCCAGGGCTCTGGGAAGGTTATGATAGATTGGTCTTTAAAAGTTGTTAAATTTAACAGTTACTTGGGCTTCTTCCAATTTAAATTTTGATTGTATTTATCCATATTGGCAAAGAATCTCCTGTATCTATCTAATGAGTCACTGTGGTCATTTTTCCAAAACTGTGTGTGACCTGGAAGAAAAGATATCAGGATACTCAGTTAAAGAGTTGCTTGGAGGCAGCTTTTCATTCATGTAAGAATCACTTTTGTTTTCATGTGAATAAACTGATTCAACCAATTACAACTTGTCTTAATTGTGCCATCCAATCAGGGGATGACAAAACTATTGAATCCACTGAGCGCAAACACATATACAGCAGCGATAAAGGAGAACAGCATGGGCCTAAAGCCCAGCTGCTCAACTTTACTCGCAATGCAAAATAGGACCATATGTCCCAAACAGTGACTATCTCAAGATGGTCCAAGATTTTCACAAAATTAGCAACATCAGCCACGCATTTCCCAAGTCCTCTTATTATATGGTTTGTGCTTAAATTTGGCATTGAGGAACCTCTATAATATGAAGCAGTATATCAGGATATCCCAGAACGCTTCCTAGAAGCTGTAAGCTTAACTGAAAAACTCACAATGGAACCTTAGATCTTGGCTTTGCTACTGCTAAGGCCGCAGATGCAGCCATAGCTGCCCCATTTGTAGTCACCTACACTAAGCTGAGAGTAGGCAAGGAGCCTGATTAAATTACAGCCAATATCCCAATTACGCGTACTCATTTTTAGATGATGAAAACTAGTATGTAGTACTAGAAGGACTCCCAACCACTGAAAAGCGGGACTATCTGGAGGCAGCGCTAACAAGTGGCTAGAGCGCATATGGAGAACTAGTCTATTTTAATATGTAGAAAAACCGCCTCCAGCCCCACCTGGCTACAGACAAGGCTGTAGCAATGATACGCCTGAGCATTGATGCTGATGGTGACATCAATACAATACCATGCAAAGAGTACATCTTGGACCCAAAGGGGAATCAATCTCGACCTTTCTCAGTCTGCCCAGAAAAGAGCCCGCCCATATGCACGAGCTGCAACAAAGTATGGCATAAAAACAATACCTGTCCAGCTACATGGGAGGGAGAAAGTTTATTGAGTGTGAAGAAAGTTTAAAGGATATAGATCAGGGGGACGCATCAACAGCCCACCTCTGGGGATCACAGGGGTTATGAAATTGGTGGGTCCGTCGAGATATGCCATAAACAAAATTGAGCAGGGTTTGACCCACTGAACAATAGGACCAACAATATGAGTACGTTGCCCTTATAACAACAGAAATAAACTTTTATTAATATGGAGCACTTGCCCCCACTATACTTCTTTATTTATTATTATAAACACAGCTGGTTCCCGCTGTGTCGCCCACTCTAAAACTATTAACAACCTACCTCCCTTAATCATCTCATCCTTTTGTATCATAATAACTTTGGATGGTATCCCTTTTATGGCTTAGTATTCACTTCGCCATATCTCATAGATTCCACCAAATCTTCATTCGTTCATTAGTTAATTCATAATCACCCAATTTGGCCGATTTCCCAGCAACCCAATATCATCTCATTTAAAAGCACGCTCTAATTAATCATAATCAAAACAACTTGGCGGATTTCATCTGTTCTATCATATTGACTTAAGGCTTACCATCCAGTCATATCAGAATTGCAACATTACCCCATCCTTGACTGGATGATAAGGCTCCTATTGCTTATATGCCCAAAGAAACTTCGCATGCACTTGGTTGATGATCCAACTGCTAGTGGGGTCCTTAATAGAATAAACATCCATACCGGTCTTCTCAATAACTTTAAATGGCCCAATCCAAATACTGGCCAACTTGTGTTTCCATGCGAACCCATGTTGATCGTGGAATAGAATCATATCTCCATCTTTGAATTGTGCTAAGCCACTTCGCCGTACCTGATCACCAGCCTGGGCTTTGATTTTCTTGGCTAAGCTGAACAAATACGCTTTGGTTTGTAATTTAATCAGTGTATTTGTTAGGGTGGTAAAATAGTGTTGTGGATCCATTCTGCCGGTGTCCTCTACAGAAGCATATAGGAGCACTTGCAAATCAGGGTGCCATCCATAAAGCTATTGGGATGGGCTTTTTCCTGTGGCAGAATGGTAGCTAATGTTGTAGGCAAACACCGCGGTGGAAAGGAGGGTAACCAGTTGGAGGGCCTATCTGCAACCAACTTCTGGAGAATGTTCACCAGGGTTCCATTGACCTGCTCAACTATTTCATTGGACTCAGGGTGATATAGAGTTGTCAGAACCCCGCGGATGGCCATCATTTCGTTGAGTTTGGGAAGTATGTGAGAGGTAAAATTAGTGCCATTGTCAGTAAGGATAAACTTTGGGCAGCTGTGACGCTGAATGATGCATTCCATTAAAAAATTAGCCACAGTAACCGCACCCAGATCCCGAATGGCCCTTGCCTCAACCCACCTGGTCAAGTGGTCAATCGCCACCAAGATGTACTTAGATTAGCTCCTGTTGGCAGAGGGATGACTACATCAATGGAAACTGTATGCCAAGCGAAGTGCGGCTTTACTAACTGATATGAGGTCTTCCGGTGAAACAGCTTTTCCACTTGACACTGGTGACAGGAGGAGATAGTATCAAGCACGTCAAAGTTCATGCTTTCCCAGTAATACTGAGGTCGCAATACTTCCAATGTCTTGTGAACATCACCATGCCCAACTGCCCTATGTGCGCTCATGATAATGTTAGGCTGCATTGAGGGTCTCAGGAAATTCACCATGGAATCACCAATCCGCTTGTACAACTCTCCATTCCTCTGGAAAGTATTGGCTTGCGTTTTTCATTCAACGCCTTGATGACTCAGGGCGGCTCATCATCATATTTTCCGCTAAGCGTTTTGTCATACATGATATTGCTCAGATCTGCCATAACAGCAATAGTGGATAGTCTTGACAAGCAGTCAGCATTCTGGTGCTTTGCTCCTGGTTGATGAAGGATCTCGAAATTGTAAGCATTTAGTTTAAGGGCCCATCATGCTAGCTGACCCTCAGGCTCCTTAAAGTTCTGCGGTCAGTGTAACAAGGCGTGATCTGTTACAACTTTAAATTTTACACCATGCAAATATACTCGAAATTGCTTGTACACATAAATCACTGCAAAGCACTCTCAGTTGGTCACAGTATAATTTTGTTCATGGCTATTCAGACTTCAACTGCTATACGCCACTGGGAGCTCCTCCCCCTCATCATCTTTTTGAGACAGAACTGCCCCCACTGCGGAAAGAGAAGCATCCATCTGTACAATAAATCTATTTTCAAAATTTGATTAACATAGCACTGGTGCCTCAATCAATGCTGTTCAAAGAGTAAAAAGAGCATTAACAGTGTTCCGTCCATTCAAACATGGCATCCTTTTTTAATAACTCAAACAGCGGACCTCCAATACAACTAAGTTAGGTATGAAGCGATGATAGTAGTCAACCATCCCTAAAAATACTTGTATATCACGTTTACTGCTTTTGTAGTCATCTTCTGAATGGCATCCACCTTAGCTGGTTGGGGCCTCAGCACTGTTGCATCAACTACAAACTTAAGGTACTCTAGATGATCCTTGAAAAAGTGGCATTTCTGGGTCTTGATTTTGATGTTGGCCTCAGCTAACTGGCGGAATACCTCTTCCAAATGGCTAAGGTGCTCAGAAAACGTGCGGGATAGAATGTTGATGTCGTCAAGGTACACAAGAACGCATGACAGCTTCAAGTTGCAAGGATAGTGTCCATTGCCCTTTGAAAAGTAGCAGGGGCATTACACAGCCCTTGTGGCATAAGTGTCAGTTGAAAAAGTCCTTTTTGATGTGATAATGGCACATTTCTCTTGTTCCGCCGCAGGTAACTCGATTTGCCAATAGCCAGATATTAAGTCCATTGCAGAGAAGTAACAGCTCCCCCTAACTGGTCCAACACATCATCAATTCGTGGCAAAGGGTATGAGTCCTTTTTTTAATTCTGTTGAGCTTGCAGTAGTTGATTACTACCCGGTTAGTACCATCCTTCTTTTTGACAATTAGATCATGGGAAGCCTATGGGCTCTTTGATGGTTTGATCAGTCCTTGCTCCAACAGTTTTTCGATTTCTGCTGTAAAAACTTCTTCCACGGCTCTAGATTGGTGGATTGGCTGAGATCTAATGGGGGGATGATCCCCACTGTCCACTCAATGGATCACTCCTTGGGCGCACCCCAAATCATTATCATTGACAGCAAAGATCTCTTAGTATTTTTGTAATTTGGCTTCCACTAGATCCTTCTGATCTTTTGATAACCCCATTAAATTTTCACACGGTACAACTGCCATTATGCTGGGCTGTGTTTCAACAGGCAACCTGAATTCATCCAGTGAACCAAAATCATGAATCCCATGGACCTCCTCAACTGGAATGAAATGGAGGAATGCAACTACTTGGTGTCAGTGGATTTTCATTGATTTACCCTGTAGATTCGCTATTAAGACCTTGATCTCCCTATGCCCCAGAAGTATAATGCCAGGGGCCACGTGGGGCTTGAACCATGATTGTTGATAGGGCCCAATGACCTCCCCATATAGCCCAGCAGGCACTTCCACCTCTAACTTGGTGCTTACGATTGCTTGGTGTCCAGAGGGAATAGATATAGGGACAGCGGCTCTCAGAGGTAGCCCTTGATATTCATTTATTTTTGTGAGGAAGGGCCTGAGTCTTTCTTTTTAGTTGATGATAGCAAACCGCAACCACTCCATCACTGTATGCATGGTTAATGTGACTCATGTGTACTGAATCCTTTGGCATTCTGCTGGAAGTGAAGTAGATTGGGATCCGCTGCCCCATAATTTCAAATGTCTCTGCTGTCATATCAACAACAGCCCCAAAGTGGCGCATAAAAGTGGTTCCAATTAACAGGTTTTAGTTATTGTTTAGTAACACCTTATCTGGGGCTACAATGACAATTGACCCAAACTGCAAGGGTAGCGCGCTGTACGCTCCTTCAGAGACTGTGATTTATGCTCCTGCAGTCCCATACACCATATGATGCTCCACGTCAGGCTTTAATTCCAACTTCAATACCAACTTTGTGGATACTATGTTATTTGGGGCACCTGTATCGATTGTCACACATGAACTCAAGTTTTTGCTATGACTTATCTCAGTAAGTACACTCGGAGTAAGATGCATCTGATTGTTTTAAGACATGGACATTTAATGGGCCTTTTTTTCCAGGGAAGCTCATAATACCCTTCCCCACTTTAGGGTATTCTTTAACAATATACTCCACAGGGAGGGCCACGCTGACCCCTGTCAAGATAAGCGCATCAGTTAATGGATCTGGTTCATCAGTAGAGAGGTGATTGAACATTTGACAAGCATAAGGCTTTGGCTGTTCCTGAGAGTTTGCTTCCGCCATGTCTGTGAATTGCATTTGTGTTAGCACATTTACCCCTCCAACTGGTTGTTGATATAATAAAGGCGTCATCATACTGAGGTACTTCCACTGGAGGTACAGGAATAAGTTCCAGTGGGACGTGTTGTGTCAGAATAGTGGAGTTAGAGAGTCCCATCTCTACTCCGCTCTGACTTTTCCCTGGTGGTACTGCTCCTGCGGTAAGTACAGGGTCCGACATTTGTGACAGGGTCTGACATTTGTGACAACTTCTAGACAGGTGCCCGGAACAAATAACACGAAACACAATTAATCCAATAAGACCTACAACCTTGATTATTGTAAAAGGAGCTACCCCAAAGGTTGGGCTGGAGTTGAACAGTTTAACCTGGCTCCTCCTGGTAGGTGAGCTGCTGTTAGCAATTGGATTGGAAGTGAAGCGTGTATTGATGATAAGGCTAGGGGATGCCAAATGGATGCTGAACAGGGATGGATAATTCCTCTGGATAAGAAATTCCAATAGCAGAGGCACTAGGGTTCCACTATATATTGGGTGGAGGGAAAGTAGTGGATAGATGGCGTAGAATTTGTAAAAATTTAAGCAAGGGTACATCAACCTCTAAATATGGAGCCAAGGCATAAAAAAGCTCACTATATGGTTTCACAGCAGATGTCAATGCTATGAATATGTCACATTCAGTTAAATATCCTGCCCCAATTAACACATGGGCTTTGGCTGAGAATTGAGCAGCAAATGCAGTGAGGGTCTCGTTAAGTTGAAACCCATTGGTTAAAAACTCAATTTTTCACTGCAAAATTTTCACAGTTCCGCCAAACAACTGAAGCACCATCTCCTTAACTTCATGGTATGAAACAGAACTAGCTGAGAGGTAACAAACAACTTGATAAGCACTCCCAACATCTAAAGAGGAGAGCAATAGTTTCGCCCTCCATTGATCCAAAGTACCTTCAGTTGCAAACTCAAATCAGCGAAAAAAACCCAAGAATATTTCCTTTGCGATCAAATAGCAGCAACTGAGTTATCATTGTATTATTATTGATCAATGGGCCCCCTGTAGTGAGCATCACAGTTATAAAATTGGCGGGTCCATCAAGATATGCCGTAAACAAAATTGCGCAGGGTTTGACTCACTGAGCAATAGGACTAATGATATGAGGATCATTTCCCTTATAACAACAGAAATAAACTTTTATTGATAATATGGAGCACTTGCCCTCACAATACTTCTTTATTTATTATAATAAACACAGCTGGTTCCCGCTGTGTCGCCCACTCTGTTACTATTAACAGCATACCTCCCTTGATCATCTCATCCCGCTTGTATCATAGCAACTTTGGATGTTATCCATTTCATGGCTTAGTAATTCACTTCGCCGTATCTCATTGGGTCCACCAATTCTTCATTTGTTCATTCGTTAATTACAATCACCCAATTTGGCCGATTTCCCAGCAACCCAATATCGTCTCATTTCAAAGCAAGCTTGAATTAATCATACTCAAAACAACTCAGCGGATTTCATCTGTTCTACCATATTGACTTAGGGCTTATAGTACAGTCATATCAGAATTGCAACAACAGGCTAACTATGAGGTGGTCCAACCAGTCTCTCCAAAGCAACGTAAAGAAGAAAAGAAGGCCAGAAAGGCAGTGTAAAAGGTCACGAAGAAGAAGCAGAAGGAGGAGAAGGAAGCAGCAGCTAGGGGAGGAAGCAGCCGAGTGCAACATTGAGCAACAACAAGAGCACCTCACTAGTATGACCAACCCCAAGACAGCTCAGCAGCCGAAAGATTATGTGCAATGGGCATTTCAATCAGAAAGGGATGACGCACGCTTCCTACCTGTACACAATGGAGCCCAACCCATTCTAGTACCAGTTAACAAACCCATTTCACAAGCCAACAGTTTCTCAACCCTCAACGGGATTGAGGACAACAGTGCTCACTGCATGGAGAACCCAAATCGGAACTATGGGCCACCAGAATGGCAATCGAGTACACCACCAGCCCAAACCATTTATGAGGGTCCTATAACTAGGTCTAGACACAAGCAAGCTACTGCAGCTGCACAGGGTCAATCTAGATCTATGCAGTCATAGCAGGCGTGCTGGGCTTGCTAACGATTGGGACTCTTAACACAGCAGGACTCTCATCCAATAAGTCCCTGGATAAGAAACGTGGGCTCCTGCTAAATCTATTGGTGGATGTGCTTGCCTTGCAGGAGAGCAAATGCACCACTGGAAAGGAGGTAAGTGGTCTAGGCTCTTTCTCCCTTCGCGAACATTCTGGACCATCTTTTGTGGATGTGTAGTCAAAGCAACAGCTGCCATCACAATCATCAACTACCACTCTTATTTAAAAGATAGAGTTCTAGTTCTGGCCTTCAAATGGGGGGACCAATCATATCAGGCCGCTTCATTATATGCCCCTGTTGAAGCGGCCAAAAGGGAAGAGTTTTTGAGCAACCCAATTGACTTGAACCTTCCAGAAGAAACGATTTACTTAGGGGACTTCAATTGCTGACTGGACGGAAACAGTGACAGATGGCCAAATGTAACAACTCCACCAATAGGATCGAACCAATTACAGCAATTAATGACATCAAGAGGTCTTCTAGACGCCAAACCAATCTCGGAATCATACATTCCAAATCTGAAGAGGCCAAATATTATAAACAATCAACTAATCAGCGCCACTAGACTGAATAAATACTAATACCCGTATTGTTGTAATCACAAGTTGAAGATTTTGCAACAATTGACCTACATCTATCAGACCACAGAATGGTGAAAATTAGTATCTATTCAAATGAAGAACAACCCAAATACCAACGTTGAAAAAGGATGCTGCCAAAGAACGTGTATCTGATCCAAATAGAAGATCAGACAAAAAGACATATAGATGAACTAGCCAAATGCACTGACTCTGATACCTTATGGAAGCAGTGGCAAAGGTTAAAAAAGGACATTCTATCCGCCACAGCCCATGCAGCATCCCGTTGCACAAGGAAGGAAATAGCAGAACTTTCCAAAGCTCAGAGAACATTAAACCATCTGGAAAGATACCCACCCCGTAGTGGCTACTAACCACAGTGGGCTAGAAATTGGGTGAAACAGACACTAATTGTCAAGAAACACAAATAACTCCAAATGCACATGGAGGTTCTCCAATAAGGGACCATATGGGCTGTTCAGGGGGACCGACCATCCAAGTTTTTCTATCAAACTTACAAAATGAGGTCGCGAAATGCCATTCTCACTGAACTCCAAACATGCGAAGGCCAAACCACTAGCAATCCAGAAGAGGTAGCATCCATCACCCACTCCTACTACTCAGAACTGTATAAGGCATCCCCAACAGAGGAAGCTGTTAAGAACTACTTCATCAATGTTGTTCACAACCACGCCAAGAATTTAGCCAACCTTGTTGACCCCATAACAGAGGATGAGCTAGCAAAGTTTCTATGGAGGCTCCCTACCAGCAAGTCACCAGGACCAGACGGCATCCCCTATGAGTACTATAAAGCACAATATGAAGTAATAAAAAAGCCAATGCTATCTCTCTTTAACTCAAGTCTGAAAGAGGGGAGGGTGATCCCAGGAGGCGCAGAAGTTTATACCATAGTTCTCCACAAAAAAGAGGACTATACTTACTTTAACAAATGGTGCTCAATATCTCTAATCAATGCGGATATGAAGATAATGGGAAAAATAATGGCTAAGCGTCTCACAGAAAAAGCCAAGGAGTGCATTGCCCCACAACAGCATGTTTCACCCCAGGGAAGAGCATTTGGGACAAAATCCACCAAGTAAAAAACACACTTGGAGGACCATCTAAGGACTCACTCTGCTTTTAAGACCAGGCTAAGGCATATGACAGAGTTGACTGGGAATACTTGGCGGTAATACTTTCCAAACAGGGCTTCCCCAAACCCTTTATCTCATGGATAGAGAACCATCAGCTGTCATCCACCTTTTCGGTTCTAGGGTCTGCATTTATTTCACCTCCTGTCACACCAGAAAGAGGCCTCCGTCAAGGGGACCCACTTAGCCCTATCTTATACAACCTTACAATTGACTCCCTCCTACGGGTGATGGAGAAACAGTTAGCTAGCATTGAGTGCAAGGGGCAAAAACCACTTAAGGTTTTGGCCTTTGCAGATGACTGTGTTGTAGGGGTCTCCTCCAAGGCGGATTCCAAAAAGGTAGAGAAGATAATCAGCCTATATGAAAAAGCCTCCCAAGCCAATCTCAACAAAACCAAATCCCAAGCCTTAATGCTATCGGATGCTAAGCGCCCAGGCCCTAAAAGCAAGAAGACAAAAAGAAAAGTCACAAACACAAGTAAAGTGAAAAATTGTAAAAAATTCAGTTTCATCCAACCACCCTTTCAGATGCCTTGATCAAAGGAACCCATCAAGCACCCAGGGATCCCCATCACAATTGCAGGTATAGCTACTCAAGAGGTGGAAAAGAAGCTACTTCAGGATATCCAAAGAACAGTGGTAAGGTGGAAGATTGGGAAGACATCTCTGGCTGAAAAAATGTCATTTCGCCAACAATATGCTCTTCTCAAAAATTTGGTGCCCTGCACATGCTATCGCCTTTAGAAATTTATTCTAATTTTCTCACATCAATTTTACAACCTTGGTTCTGGGGCTCATGCTCCCCCAGCCAGGATCACCACACTAAGGGGGCCAATTTCTGAAGGTGGGATGGAGTTGATAGACCCTGAACGCAACGCTGCGTACATATTCATAAAATGGATCAGTGCTGCGATCTCAACGAAGGAAGTCCGCCTCCATGGGCATTGGCAGCAAGGACCCAAATAGCGAAAAACCTAGCTCTCAAGAACCCAGGATCCCCAACCACCCTATTAAATTACCTAGGTTCATGCCCAGGGTTAGTAGGGCCATAGGACGCGACATCTGAGGCCAAGGCGATGCACCAATATATAAAAATATCAAAAGTAGAACCAAAAATTGATCTCAAACATAATAAAACATGCCTTGGGCGAAAACAGAAAATTCTAAAACTCAATTGGCACACAACACCACCAGCCAATGCAAATTCTGAGGTCCCAAGCATCCAGCCAATCCATGCGCTGGATTTCTGGGGAATAAGTCACACTCCTGAACTCCATAATACAACTTGGAGAATATCGAGTGAGCCTCTACTCCACCCCAAAATTACAAGTGTTTTGGAAAGTTGCTAAATGACTTTTTCGGATAGTGGAGCGCTCAAACATCACGCATAGGCAGTGCACAGTGTGAAGTGAATTAGATTCGCTGCTCCACAGGTATGTTTCATGTAAAACAGCGGTAAGAGTCTGGGAAGAAGTGGTGCACTTAGCACAGCTATGATCCACAAATCCCAACCACATAGCCAAGGACTGGCTCTTTCAGGCCAGGTCAAGGCATCAAGACCTTGATAGCAGCAAGATAATTTTCATTTTAGCATTATGGTCAATTCATAGTAACTGGGTTGCCGCCACTGCAAGCCTACAAGGGTCTGACCCATCTAGGGCCATCAATAACTTCCGCTTTAGTCTGAACAAATTCTTTGGCTACTGGCTGTTTGGAGTTCCATTTCACCAAAATAGCGTGCGCAAGTAGCATCTTGGGCCATCTTAAACATGATTGAAATTTCCATGGTGCAACAAACATGTTTATGGAAAGCCCATTTACTAAGGCAACTGAGGTCTCTATCAACAGCAACCCACAGCAAGGCGCGATGCTAAGGTTGTGTGCATAGTATCAACCACTCCATAACACCCCTTAAAAAATTCCCATTTACTCACCTATCCCATCCCTAAAGTTCATCATCTCTGGTCACATACTGTAAGTCCCGGGAATGTCCTCTGGGTGTTGACTGGGCCATTTTCCCATTTCTGAGTAAGAAGGCACCAAAGAGGGTGGCTGTACCCCTCATTACTCAGGGCGATCTCGCTCACATAATAGATGAGTGCTGGGTAATGGCTCTTCCACTTCTTATCCCATTTCCAGTACCCACACTAACCTCAGCAGAACTGTTATGAGGAACTAGTGAAACCTGCGCTGAGACTGCCCAAATAAAATTAATCATAACCAATTTGAGTGGCAATCTGCCTGATGCTCAGATTATAAATGGTCAAAAAGGTATGAAGACTGATCTATTGGCCGGAATGCCTGACAGTTGCGATTCAATTAACATGCAATTGGAAAAATCTCTCCCCTCCCAAATCTGGCAGGCATCACCCCTGATGGGCAGCTTCCTGCTGACAAATCAGGTGTTGCACCCAATGCAATGCAATTGACTAAACGAATGGCCCAGTGACTGAGCATGGGTGGGTTGGGCATCCCAAACCCTTTCTCAACTAAATGGACCCACCCCTATGTGGGTTGGCCTTGGGGGATTCCCACCGCTCGTCAGGCTAAATGCTGCTGCTCCAACTATTGGAAACATAGTTGAGCTTTGGTTTAGGTGTTCAAGGTCAAACTAACAGCAACTCGGCCTGCCGCCAAATTGTGATGATGGTTCCCAAGGAACTAACCTGCCCATTCCTGAATAATTCGCCGGTTAGGTCAAATTTGAGGGACCCAATCCCAGATTTGTTTTCCCCCAAATTGACTACTATTTAATCATTCGCATCGCACTGAGAAAATTGTTGGTCAGTTTTCTTTCCCAAATTCCATTAAAAATTCTTCCTAAAATATTAGTTTTTATATGTTAAAAATTAAGCCACCTTATCTGCCAATGTTTTCATGCCCCTCAGGGTTAATGGCCTTGTGAATCTTGTACTTTATTTTGTGCCTATATGAAATTCTGGCTCACTGGCAGATATTGGTGGAACTCCTTTTGCAGTTCTATATTCGATGTATCAGCAGCAGTGCCTCAGGCATTCTGATTTGCTGTTTGGATGCTCTGGCATCTGGGCTGGTAGGCCAGTCTAATTCTTACTTGCTGTCCGCCTGACATAATCGACCAACCATTTTTCTTAGCCATTCCGCCTTTCTCACATGTATAGGCGCAGCAATGGTCCCTTCTTTCCAACTGAGCCAGGTTGTAAAGAAGATTATCTCTGACCACATCAGACCAGCCACACTCGAGCCTCCAAAACCATACCCCATAGTTGCCGCGGCTATTTGCCCATTGGTTTCCCTGGATCCCACCACCATCTCTTTGGTATCATTGGATTCATCCACAACTACCAATAAGGAGAACTACGCTTACTTCTTAATTCCCATGAAGATTAGCATTGGTTACCATCATGTCTCTTTTGAGGCCCTGGTGGAAACTGGAGCCGCGGGAAATTTTATGAGTGTTGAATTGGCGCAACAATTAAAACTGGAAATGGATGTGGGCTCCTCAGTGATGGTGGCCTCATCTGCTTACCAGCCCTCATATGTCGTTCACTAACTGGTACCTTTTTTCAATCCACCAGTTTAGCTTCTGTGATCGCTTTTCAGCTATGCTGAACTTGGTGTTTCCGGTGATCTTAGGTGTGGGGTGGTGGCGTTGACAACATGTGAAGATTCATTTAGAGTCTAATATGCTGTCATTCACCAATGATCATTTAGAGGGAGAATTCCCTTTGATTGACACCCTCAAGAAGACACAAGGAACTAGCTCCATCACTACCCTAGTCACTTCTGCGGGCGTTCCGACCAATTTCCCTGAAAACTTAATGCGCTATAGGAGAATCTTTGATATGGAAAAGAAGGATCATCTGCCTAAACACACCAGGTACAATTGTGAGTTTCAAACCACCGTGGAGTTGGTGAACATCAACTGTCCACTGTATCCCCATACAGCATAGGAAAAAGTTGCACTCAATACCTGGTTGGACGATATGTTGAAAAAAGGTTGGCTGTTCAAGGAAACCTCACCCATTGCCTCCTCCATCATCTTCGCCAAAAAAGTGGATGGTTCTCTCTGTCCCTGCGTGGATTACAGCCATTTGAATAAAATAAAAGTTACTGATACCTACCCATTGCCTCTGGAGCAGACAATCAGTTAGGCAATTGCCAAATCCCATGTGTTCTCTAAGCTGGATCTGGTGAATTCCTTCAACCAAATCTGGGTAATGGAAGGGCAGGAATGGTTAACAGCGATCCAGACGAAGTGTGGCATTTTCCAATTTTGGGTAATGACTTTTGGGCTGAAAAATGCTCCCCACTATGTTTCAATTGATGATCGATAATGTACTGGTTGACCTCCAGTTCACCTGTGCTGTTGCATACATCAATGATATTCTAGTTCAATCTTCAACTCCTGAACAACATGCTATTAACTTGGAATCAGTGGTGGTCGCCTTCCATAAAGCAGTGTTGTTTCCTAAACCATCCAAGTGTGAGTTTTATAAGGAGGAGGTCACCTTCCTCGGGAACCTGGTCCTTAAAGATGGCGTCGCCATTCCTCTCAATAAGTTGGATGCTATCCAGGAATGGCTAACTCCGACTATGCAGAAACAACTTTAGAGTTTCCTGGGAACCATCATTTTCTTGGAAAAGTTTAATCCCGCACTCTCTCAGCTCGCTGCCCCACTCCACCCACTCACAGGGAAGAATGTACCTTTTTGTTGGATGGACAAATGCCAACAGGCATTTGAATTGATTAAAGAGCTGTTCATAAACCCCTTCCATTTCTAAAACATGCCAATCCCACCAAGCCATATATTGTTACATGTGACGCATTGTCAGTAGCTTTCAGAGCAGTGTTGCTTCAGGAGCACGATGGTTTGGAACACCTGGTCACCTACTTTTCCTGAAATTTTACCTCCACAGAGCAGTATTGGGCTATTTATGACAAGGAGTTGGCAGCTGTTGCATGGGCCTTAACTCATTGGAGGTACCTGTTACAGGGTGCTTGACATGAATTAACAGTTCACATTGATCACTAGGCCCTCTTGTACTTTTGTAAACCCCAAAAATTGGCACACCGGCAAGCCTAAACCTATCAGGACCTGTGCAGTTTCAATTTCAAATACAAATTCATAAAAGGGCACTAAATGTTCTTCCCAATTTTCTCAGCCACAGCCCCACCCACAGTACCACAGATCCAGAGGAAGTGGACCTCGTTACTGTGATTCCTACCACCCAAATCTTGTCAATTGTTCCCCCTGTCATTTCTTCCATCACTCTGGCCCCTGACGCTCCATTAGTTTCTCAGGTCTTAGCCAGTCAAATGGCCTGCCCTGAGGGCGTGGAGTTGATCGAGCAGTTATCTCACCAGAAGCATAAACACTCCCTATATTCACTGATGGAGGGTCTTATTTATTTTTAGATCTCGCGTTTGGGTTCCCCCTTCATTCTGAAGTGAGTTATTTCGCGCCCATCACGACCTTCCCATGGTTGGACACCCTGGTTCTAAGAAATGCATCAATTTGATCAAATGGACCTACAATTGGGCAGGTTTGACAAAAGAAGTTCTGGGCTGGATCAACGATTGTTTTACTTGTGCTAGGGCCAAGTTGAACCGCTCTGGCTAAAATGGCCTCCTGCATCCCTTACAGCAGGCAGAGGGTCCATGAACATCAGTGTTCATGGATTTTATCTTTGAGCTCCCCCTGTTCTAATGAGTTCACAGCGGTGATGGTAGTGGTGGATTGCTTTAAAAATTTTCCCTCTTTATCCCCTGCACTTTTGCAATTACGTCTGAAGAAACTGCCCACCTTTTCATACTCCATGTGTTTTTGATGTTTGGTCTTCCCAAGAGATCATCAGCAACCATGGTTTCCAGTTCACCGCGTGGTTTTGGAGTGAACTCCCATCAATCCTGAAAATATCCCTCTGTCACTCCACGGCGTATCATCCTCAGTCTGATGGCCAGACTGAGCGGGTCAATCAAGTTCTTAAACAGTACCTGCGTTGCTATGCTACAGCCATGCAGGATACTTGGGCCAATGATCTCCCCCTCGCCCGATTTGCGTACAATAGTGGAACCCACATATCCAAATGGTTTTCCCCTTACGAAGCAACGTTGGGTTGTAATCCTTCATTTTTGGTCAGACATGCTTGCAGCCAGAGGTTCAAGCTGCTGCGGACCATGCTGCTCTTATTAGATTGACTCATGGCTTAGTGCAGGAACACCTCACCAAAGCTATAGATGACTACAAGTGGTTCGCAGATCAAAAGCATCTTCCAGGTCATGAGTTTATGAAGGGCTCTTATGTTATGCTCGACACCCATCACTTAAAAATCCAGGCTCCTTCCCGCAAATTTGCCAGCAAACGTTCAGGACCCCATTTAGTGGAGGAGGTATCAGGTAATGGGGCATTCCAATTGAAGCTCCTCGCGCATTGGAAGCAGCATCCCATTTTCCATGTTTCCCAGCTGTCACCCTTCAAGGGTGCAATTCCCATGAAACTGGAACTGATTATTGTCAATAATGAAGAGGAGGCTGAGGTAGAAGCTAACCTGGCATCCCAGAAATCCCAACGTTATGTACAATATCTTGTGGCCTGGAAAGGGTATCCAGCCTATGAAAACAGTTGGGTCAAGGCGCGCAATTGTGCGAATTGCATGGACCTGGTTGATGCATTCCATTTATCCCACCCTGAAGCTCCCCATCCCCCCCAAAAAAAGTCGCGACTATCATGGCAATCAAATTACCCAAGGCGCACAAGAATGTGGCTTTCATGCATTTCCCCGGTGGTGGGACCCTTGGGAAAAGGAAAGGGTAATGTAAGTCCTGAAAACGTCCTCTGGGTGTTGACCAGGCCTTTTTCCCATTTCTGAGTAAGAAGGCACCAAAGAGGATGGCTGTACCCCTCATTACTCAGGGTGATCTCGCTCACATAGTAGATGTATGCTGGGTAAGGGCTCTTCCACTTTGGATCCCATTTCCAGTACCCACACTAACCTCAGAAGAACTGTTATGAGGAATCAGTGAAATCTGCGCTGAGATTGCTAAAATAAAATTGGTCATAACCAGTTCGAGTGGCAATCCACCCAATGCTCAGTTTTAAATGGTCAAAAAGGTATGAAGGCTGATCTATCATCTGGAATGCCCAACAGTTGTGATTCAATTAACATGACAATTGGAAAAATCTCTCCCCTCCCAAATCTGGCAGGCATCACTCCCAATGGGCAGCTTCCTGCTGAAAAATTGGGCATTGCACCTGATGCAATGCAATTGACTGAACGAACAGCCCAGCGACTGAGCATGGGTGGGTTGGGCATCCCAAACCCGTTCCCAACCAAATGGGCCCACCCCTATGTGGGGTGGCCTTGGGGGATTCCCACCGCTTGTTGGGCTAAATGCTGTCATGCTAACCATCAGAAACGTAGTTGAGCTTTGGTTCAGGTGTTCAAGGTCAAACTGACAGCGACTCAGCCTGCCGCCAAATTTTGTGATGATGGTTCCCAAGGAACTAACCTGCCCATTCCTGAATAATTTGCCGGTTAGGTTGAATTTGATGGACCTGATCCTGTATTTGTTTTCCCCCAAATTGACTACTATTTAATCAGTCACATCGCACTGAGAAAATCGTTGGTCAGTTTGTTTTCCTAATTTTCACAATAAAAATTCTTCCTAAAAATTAGTTTTTATATGTTAAAAATTAAGCCGCCTTATCCACCAACATTCTCATACCCCTCAGGTTTAACAGCCGTGTGCATTTGGTACTTTATTTTGTGCCTATATGAAATTCTGGCTCACTGGCAGATATTGGTAAAGCTTTTTTCCAGTTCTATATTCATTGTATCAGCAGCAGTGCCTCAGGCATTCTGATTTGCTGTTCAGATGCTCTGGCATCTGGGCTGGCAGGACAGTCTAATTCTTACTTGCTGTCCGCCTGACATGTACTCCCAAATTAAAATTTAAATTAAAAATTAAAAATTTCTCAGCGGCTTTTTGTTGGGTTTTGCTGAGGTCCAAGCCAGCATAATGTTTGATGGTGGCTATAGTAGGCAGATCCTTGGGTTTAAAATCTTAGAAAATACCAAATTTATGTAGCTATGTAATCCATCAACAGGTAACAGGCGAACATAAGCATAGGATCCTTTTTCTTTAGGACGCGAGAGGTCAAAGTCAGATTAACTAATAAACTAAGATGATTTTGAATATGCTGGATCTAGTATGCCTGGGCTGGGTTTTATCCCAATGATGTATGGATTATCTACCCCGTGCACTTCTATTATATGACTGGGGCATATGTATTTGGATGTAGGTATATACTATAAGTTACTCCTGAGCTGGGACTACAACTTGAGATGATGTATATACATGCATTACTTCCTGGGATATATAGGATTAAGGAGGCATTTTTGCTCAAGACCTAACTACATGATACTTGAATTGATATTGTTCAGTCAAATTTATTAAGGCAGATTTTTTATGTGGATTTTCCTTCTTGGTTATATGCGTTTAAAGTTAAGTGGTACCCAATGGCCAATTATAGATAAATAGGATTCATAATGGTTAACAATCCTGGAGTACTCACGCAGAAGTTGCATCCTGGTTAATAAACCATAACTCTGATTATCAAGATCTACAGCTGAAGCTGTTAGAGGAAGCTTCCCAAGTAATAAAAGATGTTCAAATAATCACCGAGAGCCCTAGTGCTATGGGGCCCGCCATTCCATACTCAACAATATGTTGAAGGTTGGTTACAACTCTAATTCAACTGACCAGTTTGGAAGGTATAACATTCTCTGAGGGATCCGGTGTCAACAATGGCTTGAACCTTAAGTTTTCAAACTTATACTACCACCTTAGTAATTGAGTCTGAAACTGAGTTTGTAGGGTAAAGAAAGAATCTGTGTGAACATATAGGGAGCAAGAGTAAAATTTAAATCACAGTCTTTATTTTCAGTAGACATATTGATGGTATTTATAGAATAAGGGGAAGAAGAAGTATTAGCCCAAGAAGTAAATAATTGAGGCGTAGGGTAATCTTCAACCTGTGGAGCCTCTCCCTTCACGTTGACAGGGATTTTCCTCCTCAATATCGATTCTCTTGTAACATCCATCAGCGGTGTTCCAGCATCTTACACAGTAAGTTAGTTTGAAATTCTTTTTATTATGCCACTTTTTTCTCAAGATCGTTAAATTAAGTCTTTAAATAGTAGGAAAGCTGGAATTGGAGGACGGTTGAAGTATATAGGCGGGGATTTTGACAAGAGCCTATAATGTACAGGATGCTCAAGGGAGGAGTCTCTTGATGGCTCCAATATGAACTACAAGTTGGGGAGAGATAATAAAGTGAAATTGACAGCGGTAATAGCGTCATCTAGAACAATACAGTCACAGGCAACCAGGGTCTGTGCCCTATTGTAAAATTAATTGGCAGACTCACTTGGTGTTTCCACGTGCAAGATGTGAATTTCCACTAAGGCCTGCTTTTGCAAGGACAAGGTCTGATTGCTTCCAAAATTTTTTCATCAAGACAGTCTTAATTTGTTTACAGGTTTGACTAATCTTAGGTGAGGGACCATTTAATATTGGACGATTTGACTCAAGAAGGTGGGTAGATGCTTACCTTTCTGTTAACCAATAGCCTCTTCCGTGGCACTCTCATAGTTGTATATAAATGAAGATATTTTCCTTCACCAGGAATGTACTTTTTCCTTTACGTAGGCTTAAAGTTAGTAGAGACAGGTGTAAAGATGTTAATCCGAGTTGGTTCAAGAGGAGCTGAAAATGAGGACTCAGTATCATTATATTCAGAGGGTTGCATCTGACTAAGCTTATCTCTCAATTTGTTGATGTCATTCTGTAGATTGGCATACTGTGTCATTAATGTGGTAGCAGTGGCCTTTTGGGTAAGTTGGTCTTTGAGCCCTTATAACTATAGCTTCTGATCTTCCAAGGCGGTCTTAATGGAGACTTGTTCCGCCTTAATGGCCTCAACTTGGCTGGTAAGTTGAATGAGTAAGTTATTGATACATGCTAGTTGAACACCATGCAAGCAGGAGATACTACCAAAACTTAAAACCCTATCAGGTAAGGCTTTTAAGGTTTAGTTGGGTTCAAGAGGTTAACTTTTGAGGTCTAAACCACAGCCATAAATAATAGCCGCTTGAGATTTGTGTTAGGTGACCTGATTAGATACATTATTCAATTGCGATCAAGAAGCGTCATTAATGGGTTCTGTCACAGTATGTCCAGCAGGGCCAGGGGCCAAGTTCCCCTTGACAGCTGTGAGGTCCGTCCATTTTAAGTGCCCTGGAGGGTTGACGTCCCCAGATGACTCCAAGGGTCCAGTGGCCTCAATGTCTCCTGGAGGCCCAAGGGTCCTGGTAGATCCCAGGAATCCTATAGGTCCACTATCCCCTTGAGGCCCATGGATCCCAGTGGATAACCATGGTCTGGGAGGGCTTTGATAGCCAGGGGGCCCTTTATGGCCAGCAGGGCCTTGAGCATCAGGACAGGTTTAAAGTAAGGCTTCCCCAAATCATGCAAAACATTATCTTCACTGTTTTCAAGTCTAAAGATATGGTCCAAGAGCAAACCAAATGTTTGCCTGAGCTGAAGTTAAGCTTCATACAAATCTGTATACACTTGGGTTGTGAGTTAATTCTGAACATACGTGAAGGCTCCCTCATTCAACAAAGTCATAAGACATTGTACCTCGTTAATTAATTATTGATTTTAAAGAATAGCGTTTTGCTTCATTTTGATGAATAAGGAGGCGGATTGATAAAATTCATAAGTTGATGAGTGTTGGGATATTTCATTTCTAATTGTTTCAGCACTTCATGGCGGTGGAGTCCTAAAAATTTGTATAGTAATATAGATGACTGGGTGGAAGAAGCTGCAAAGGTACTGATTAATTCTAATTTAGCTTTGGTGGTGAGTAAACTAGAAACCAAGTATAGTTTCCTCATAGTGGAGGGAATGTCTTATGCTCTGACCTATATGTAACGCCCTTCAGTAACAAGAATATTATTAAACTTTTTGTACAATCATACCAAGGTTGAAAATTCTTAATCAAAACTTGTTTTGTTCTACAAGAGGCACTTCCCCTACTAACACTAATAACTTTAAGTGTAGCCAAGACATAAGTGCTTACTTTAAAGCGAGCATTGCTGATCTAATGGGTAATGCTTTTAACTCATTATAGGAAGGTTTCTTGTTCAGGATAAATTTTCTTCTTATTTTATGTCCTCACTCTTTAATGGCTGCTCAGAAGACTTGTCCGGGAGAAACAATTTTTTGCTGGCAATGTAGATAGCAGAACTGGATAAGGGGGAGGCTTAAAAGCTTCTCAGAGTTGGACGTGGTTTTTAATAAAATACAGTAAGGGGTCAGAACTGCCATGATGATTATCGCTTGCTGAAAAACCTCAAATAATTCAAAACTAGAAAGGTAATATATAAAAATATTTAAGCCAAAAATGGTAACCCATTTAATTATAGCTTGGGATATATAGGGCAATAGGGTTTGTCACGCACAAGATGTTCCATAGTGGACTGACAATCAGGATCTCCTTGAACATCAGTAAGAGGCACGTGAGAGAAGTTTTATTTTGTTTCACAGTAGTCTTATGGAATTGATAGTGAGGCTACTTTGTAATCTTAGTTTTGATGGCATATGGATCTCTTTTTCTTTCAGATTTAGGATGGATTTCTTTGTTAGCGTAGAGTTAGTAGTTTAATTATTGGTAGGCAGATGAGTTTAAGGTTTAAAATTTGTTCAATATGTCTTCTTCTATAGTGTGAGTTCTGAAAGGCTCAATTTTTTATAAATTTGTTTATATAATCGCTTACCATAGCTTTAAATTTATATTACTATACTTTACTCAACTCAGGATGTAATTTTTGTTACTAATTTGTCTATTGGTATCTATCTTTATTCCTCAGATAAGGAAATGGGCCATGATTTTATTACTTCATACTATACCAGTTGTTCCAAAATTGGTTCATATGGTCCCACAATCAACTATTTGATTTTCCATGGAACCCTCAGCGGTACCATGGACCCATGAGGATCTGTATATACCACTCTGGGAGCCACCAATCTAGTTTGAGAGGTATGATGAGGGAGCTGAGCTAAAGAAGGCTCAATGATGACTTTGGTACCATGAGGTCAATATCAAAACTAAATCCAGCTGATATACTTACTCTAGCATGGTGGCCACATGGAGATCTATAATAATTGATAATCTTTAATTGATGACCACCTTCAGGTGGATATAGATTTTTATTCCCTAACATTCTTCATACCATATGTTATATGCTAGTTGCCTTAATATATTTAAATTTTGGATCGCCTAGATTCTTAGGTTGTGTGTAGGCTTTATAGTGTCATCAAGTTTACATAAAATTCTGCAACCTTTATAGCCTTAGGGCACAACCGTTAAGTTTAGGGTAATCTTTAGGGAGGAATTTATAGTCTTAGAATGAAAATGGTAAGTCTAGGGTAATATCTAGTGTGGAACTGATATCAGGAAATTCAACTTCTTTAACTTAGGCATGAGGATCATATTATATGATAATAAAATCCTCATAAAAAATAAAAAAGAATTGTATAACAGATGCTAGAAGTTTTTATTGGGAAAACCATTGGCTAGAGCTCACTTGGAAACAATATAACTTTAAAGTAAGTTACATGGGAGTATAATCAAGTGGAGATTGAAATGCAGAGGTAAAATACCCGCATTACTTAAAACAGAGTCTCCTTTAAAGTCTCAAGTCCACCATCTAAAGCTAATCCTAAGATGAAGTATATTTTATATAGTATCATATGCCAGTTTCACCTGTGAGCTCCAAAACTATTCAGCAACTAAACATTTGAATTGGAAGCAAATATAAGCCTAGATTGAGATATAAATGCTTCAGAAGTTTTGAATATAACTATAATTAAATATTCCACCCACTCCATAGTATTGTTTAAGGTGATGCTCAAGTATAATGTTAAATCATCTTTAAGTATGTAACAAGAGGTACCTTTATGCACTTCTTGCACAGGTTTTTATTGGTTAGTCCATCCTAGCTCTTATGTATAGCATGACTACATGGTAAAGTTCTCAAATTTTAGTATAGGTAAAACTATGATAATTATCTACACCAATACATGAAAAGTATAACAGATAATGCAATTATGTATATAAAAAATGAATAATATTTATAGTCAAATCATTCCATATATAATGCTGTAGTGCTCTTGTGATAAAGATCATTGGCTATTGTAAATTAGATTTTAAAAGAAATTTATTTTCCAGGAGAACGTTTAAATAGAAAGTCACAGGGTTGATTATAATGTAATATATCTCAGTGTAAAAACTAATAATGTGATGTAAAAGTTGTGTTCTGTTAAAATATGGTTTAACCCATTTGTCATAATTTGACTTGGAATTCAGATCTCAAATTTCAAGTTGAAGTGCATAGGGATTTCGGCTGAGATCAGCTCAGCACCAGGGCTGTGTCATCTCTGAGACATTATTTAGACTTAAAAGAGCTTAAAGTATGGCCTGTAGAGAGCTCCATAAAGGACGACCTTAAAAGCATAAGCCAACTCTATTTGAACCTCAGTTCAAAATTTTGAACTTAATGGCCGTTTAGGCACATGCCTTACCTGGGATTTAGGGGCGTGACAAGGTTTTGTTGTGCGGACAAAGCCTGAGATTTTAGGGCATTAGCCCTCCCCAGTTGCTCTGTTTTTTCATGTTGGACTTGTGATACTAGAGAAATGTTAGGAATCACCTTGCTCGCTTTTTATCATGTTAGATAACATAAAAGGTTACTTTGGGGGTTTGCATCCTCACATACCTGTTGTTATTTTAAACGTTTGAGATTTTTCCTAAATATTATTATTAAAATGGGTTGGTATGATCCTACTTTAACAGCTTACACCAGTGGTCAAACTTGGACGTTGCTCTTATTTGGAGGTAATCAACTCTGTTAAACATAAGGCATCTGGTTAGCAGAAATCTGGGTAGTTCTTTTTATACCAGGCTCAACACAATTGTTACATTTTTACGTGGGATATGAAAATCTGACCTTAAGTCAAAATGGTTTATGAAATTCAGTTGTGGGCTGGGCTTGGCGATGGCTGTGCCCCTCCAAAACCATATCTTAGTCTCAAAAGAGCCTAAATAATGGCACATGGAGAGCTTCTAAAGGGAAACCTTAAAAGGTTTGAGCCCACACTTTCCAAACCTCAGTAAGAATTTTTTTTCTCTCAAAAGCCACTCTGGCCTCTACCTTACCTTGTGGTTTCCGACATGTGACAAATATTGTCACATAAAAAATATGAACTTATGAGGCTTAACTTCCACCACTTGCTCTATCTTTTCCTTTTTGAGTTTATGGTACCTGGACATTTTTAATAATAATGCCACGCTTGCTAATTTTATAATGTATAATGTAAATTTTACTTCATGGTTTGCAACCTCACTTACCTGGCATTCTTTCCACATTTTAGTTTCTTTAATTTCAAGGTTAATTTAGTTAGTTGCATTAAGCTCTAACGTTTACCTTGAAAGTTCAGCTATGTGCTAGAAAATATTTCAGCGTCTAATGGCGCCTAATGTAAAGCTATGGCGTTCAGAAACAGAGATGTTTCCATGTTCTACATTATTATGGACTTAATTTGCCTTTGCCAAGCTATCAGAACACAGTTCATCCAACATCGTTGGTTGCTTTAGCCCCAGTTGTCAAAAAAAACCAGCGCCAGAGAGAGCTGGTGACTGATGGCTAACCTTGGACCTAAGTTAATAATTTATGAAAAATCTCAGTGATGCCTCCCCCACACCTGGTATCTGGTGGCACCAAGGGGACCTCGCCCAGTAGGACTCCCTCACCCTTGGACATTCGACCCTTCATAAGGGTTAGCCATCCAGCTGTACTGGACTGTAAACCTTCTCATGTTCTCAATGGGGAAAGCACCTAACTGGTCAGGGTTAGAATACCATCACTGAAGGGAGCTTGATAATGGAACACATCCTAGCCATGTTCTGGGTGTGCTTCTCTTTGTCAGGGGGCTGATTCCAGCAGCCAAGTTTGAACTGACCCTCAATGTGTTATCCTAACTATGAGGGACATGGAATTTATCTGAGAAAATTTTCCTGAGGCTTGAGATAACTCAACCAGTAAGCCTCGTGATGGCCATCTCCTAACTTGGAGGCACCCTCTTCTGGGAGAAATTCCTTTAGCAGGGGTGATGTAATGATCAGATTTTCCCTATTGTTACATTTTGGCTCATGTTTCAGAAATCTGAACCCAAGTTAAAGAACCTATAGGTTTTTATTGAAGTTTGGTCTTAGCACTTAGCTGTGCTCCTCACAAGTCATATTTAGGCTCAAAAGTGTCTAAAGAATGACGCGTAGAAAGACACCCTAAAGGGCAACCTTAAAATGTCAAGCCCACAATTTCTAAACCTCAGTTCAGAGTTTTCTTTTCACTTGAAGGCCACTATGACCTCTAACTTGCTAAAGCTTGTGGTTTCCACGATGCAACAAGATTTTGTCAAATAATATACAAGCTCTTGGGGCTTGACTTCCATCATTTTCTCTGTCTTTTCCTTATTAGTTTCAGGGTGCCATAGCATTTTTAATGATGATTATCTTGGTGATCTTATCTTATAAATAAAATAAAGGTTACTTTTGGGTCTGCAGACTCACCTACCTTTCATTCTTTTTCTTCATTTGGGGCTCCCTATTTCTGAGGTTACTAGTTAGTTGCATTTTGCTATAACGCTTACCTCAAAGGTTCAGCTATGTGATGGACGATAATTTGACATCATCTAATAGCGTTTAACGTAAGTCTTATGGCGCCTAGAAACTGGGATTTTCCATTTGTTACAGAGTTGGATAATATTTTTCCTCAATTCAAAAACTAGGAATCAAGTTAAGGTTTCATAACACTTTTTACCCTTAACTTGTTCTTCTACTCAATATTTGATGGGGGTCATCTGGTTTATAATAAAGTCAAAAAAACTTGGCATTAATGTGATTATCTATTCATCCATTAATCAAGCCTTGAATAGTGTATGCTATGGCAACACCTCAATCAAGTACAATGTAGGGTCATTTCCAATAAGATAGTTAACTTACGCGTATTACCAAATCCATAGATATCACAGTAAACGACTCAGTCTCCAACTATAATACTCACCATGGTGAACCTATTCTAGTCATCTTTCTATGTATGATTGTTTTTTAGGTCAGAAATGCTCCATAGGTTTCAGTCTGAATCTTAATTAGGGATTCTACCAGTCAGTAAAAGTTTTTATTGACCAGATTTCATCTTTGACTTTTTGTGTGCCCATAGGGACACTCAGTGAAGGCAACTTTACAGGATGAAACCCAAGGTACTGCCCCCTGCCACACTGGTGCTGCACAAATCAAGGCTCTTGTGAGCCTCGACCATGGGCGGGTTGGCTCACACCACTTTAAAACTGACATATTAATTATTGTTTAGTATATCAGATATCAAAGACTACCCAGCCAGTTTAGAGTTATGCCACCCATTACTTATTGCGAGAAATGAGAGTAGACTGACCCCCCACGCTGGACTTACTTGAAGAAAGAAGATTTTCCATAGTTTTATCACAGCTATTTATAACAACCGCATGACTATGGACAAGGAACTTGTCACTTAGATTTCTTCAGCTGGGAAGCAATGCTGGTTTCTGGCAAGCCATAGACCATTCATTACCTTCCCCCATAATGTGCGCAACCCTGAATCCTCTTTTTCTGCAAGAATACTTGGAGGAGCATATGCAATCATTAACTCTGGCCATTCTAGATAGCTATAGGATAACTTTAACTTTGGTTGGTATGCTTCATGCCATAGGAGAACACCTCTCCACTTAGGCTCCACTGCAAGACACTCTATGATGGTATGTTTTGCCATCTCCTCCCCTTCACATATCTTATAAACATACAGAAGGTTTTCCTCCTTTTTCTTACTCCACTTTCACATAGTCGCCCCAGTGATCAAGGTGTTTCTATAGAGTTGGAAGGGAAAGTTCTGAAAAGGTATAGACCAGCATTTCTTACCCTCCTTCCCCACAGGTCCACAGGCCTTATCGCTTGCTACAAAAGGTCCAGGCCAAGAACGTTGAGCAAAGCTCTCTGTCCTGTAGATCTTGGAACTTGGCGGATGTGAACTTTGAAAGGAAGACACAATCACCACCATTTCCACCTTTATCAAGTCCAGAAGGATGTAGAGGCTCTCATCCAAAGCACTTTTAGTCTTCTCTTTCTTGCAGGAACACCCACTGATCCTTCCCTCCATGACCTTCTGAACAGGCTTCGTCAGCCTCAAATGCAGCCAGAGAAGGAAATTCAGACCCCCTCCTCAAGAAGGCAGCTCAGTTGCTTCCACAACATCGCATGCCTTCCTTATCAGCATCTTCGAGGCACTGGCAACATTATTAGCTACTTCCATCCTAAGCACCCTCCAGCCATCGCCATCAAGGAGGTCACCCAGTGTGCCACCCCAATAAAGTTCCTGAAGGCCTTGCGCAAATGAGGTTCCATCTCCAGTCCCCAAGATTCTCACCAAGGGGAATTGCCCAGATCCTTTCAATGGATCACTCTCCACCCTCTAATCTCACATTTCTGCCTGCCCTAGATCTAAAGTAATCCTTCCAGTAGCCTGGTTGTTTCCCCATGCTTGGTATGTCCACTTAATTGATGCCTCAGCTGACATTAAACTCTTTGTTGCTTATATCTCTGCAAGCCTTATCAAGATAGTCCTCTACTACTGGGAACTAAATTATGGACTTCCCCTCCCTGGAGACCCAAAATATCCCCTTAAACTGAAGTGCTTTGATCATACTCTTGACATAAATCAGACTGATGCCCGGTTATTCACCTCCTGACACAAGTTCGTATAACTGATTTTTGATGCTTTCCACGCCAGATGAACTAGATAATCAAACTCTTTATTCTTCTTATAGAAGATGCTGAAAATGGAACAAAACTGACAATTTACATAGTTTGGAAAAAATGAAAGTGTTTATGACAATGGCTCTTCCCCAATAAGATAAATTGAGTCATTGCCACTTTTAAGCCGCTTTATTAAGGTTGCTTTATTTTTAGCAGTAAATTGTGCGGCGACGCCCACTAAAGGATGAGACACCCATGGTACAAACTCCTCCCCAGTTTCCATCTATAATTGAGCTCTTTAGTGCTACATCTAACATCATATTCAGTGAAGGACCATACCCTGGAATCTTGATAGATTAACCTTTGCGTTGCTTGCCCTTTGTTACATCCATAATGTTCATCACCACCTTTTCCTCCTACTCTGATGAAACAAAGATCTAAGTATACCTGCAAACATAGATAGATAGTACTCCTCCACCTTGATGGTAAATTTCTATCAATCTGAATTCATTAGAGTCACTGAAAGGGTCTCTATTGCAAGAACAAACAACAAAGGAGATATTAGTGTTGGGATTCTTGATAGTTTAAGTGAAGCATTGACTTGTGCTTCCAATCTATTATTGAATTTGAGCAATCACGACTAAACTTTAATTTATCACTCAATGCTTTGTTGGCCAATGGCTTAATAATAATACTAATTTTAAAATTATTTAGCATCAGTCAAATCCAATTAACGTTGCTAAATTCTCCAACTGATTAACTGGGTTAAATTAATTTTAATGTGCTCCACTATTTGATGCTCTATCCTGATAATCCTCAACTCAACTATTATTCTATAAAAAAAATGAATCCCTGATTTCTGCATTATCTAACCTTATCTCCAACTTTACCTTATCTTATGAGTCCTTTATCTGTTATCTACTTCCGTTTATCTTCTAAACAATTTCAGATAATATTTCCTAATCTGCTTCCAGTTCCATCAAGGCTTGTGCTGATCGCTCCATATATCCCACATTTTATCCCTTGCTTTATTAGCACTAATTAAGGTGCAAATGATTTACTCAATAAAATAAATTTTTATTCTCTAACTAATTTTATTTTCTTTTTAGTAAATGTTTATACAATTGGGACCTCTGAACCTGCCTAGGTAAGTCCCACTTACTCTGTCTATTTTCCAACTCTGCAAGCTTCAAAGGACCAGCCTTCAGACTCCCTCAGTCCCAACAAAAAGTGGTGCTTTCTGCCAGGTCCCCTTCTGAGCTGCACCCAGAGCTTAATACGCTCACCTTTGGACGAATTCTCCAAAAATGTCAAAACTTCATCAAGCTTCTCTTGAAGATATGAAGTCTAACTATGCTCTCACCTTCAAAAAAAAGCTCAAAATTTAAGAAGATATAATATTTACAATAAAGAATTTATTCAAAGTGCCCCTTGATGACCTGGAGGATTCTATCTTTGAGGAAACCTGAAATATTTAATGGGCCTGCCAATTCACCTTTTTTTATAACCAATCTCATTTAATAGGAGATTGTGCTGAGGATGCTTCTTAAAACCTCAACCTAATCAGGGCCAGGAGATCCAAAAATAATCAGTTGGTTAAAAAACATTTTTATAAAGTCCAAACAGTTATTGAAAAGGCTGTAAACAACTATTTCCAGAGCTTATCCCAAATTCAGGAAACACGTTGTCAGCATGTTCTTTTAAATGAAGAAACCAAAATAAAATTAACTGAACTTGGGCTTGTTGCAACATATGAATCAGATGCTATCAAAGCCAAAGTTCAATAAAATCTTTACTTAATTTACCAGCTGAGACAGAGCCTCTCAACAATTAAAAATGAAGCTGTTGATCTAAATGCTTTGGCTCCAAACTCAATTTCCTCTACTGAGGCTACTGAAACTTTCAATAATTCACTTGCGACAGCTGAGCCCCATGCCCTTGAGGCCAAATATCCCTCTCCTATTACTTTAAATTATTCTAAATCTTTTAGTTATTATTTATTTATTTATTAATAACAATTTTGGATTTACAGTTGATGTCAGAGGATTAAGTTTCCTTGATGAAACTCAATATATTCTACAAAAATCTAAGAAGCTGCCACCTGAAAGCTTTTATGTATTACCACGAAGCAGTATTCAACTGCTCCTGCCTTCGCCTATCTGCTACTCTTCCCACACTATATTCCTCAATTTTGAATTACAAAACCAGGTTAAATTAGTGGTTACCTCTCAAAACCTAACCTATAATAATACACCACCTGGAGATATACTGGATATTGAGGACTTCAACTATCCAGCTGATTTAAGTATAAACTTTAAAGTTCTAACTAAATTTAAAACCAAGTTTCCCAATTCAGACCTTACAATTAACCCACCTGAAAACTATACCAATATTATCAGCCTCAAGGTTGAGTTAAAAGCCAAACTGCCTGATAAAAAAGCCAAGGAGAATTTTTAATCAAATTTAACTTCAAGCTGCCCAATCCAAATGTCAAGATCAACCTGACTGATGGACAAGCCGCTTTAATTCAAAAGTGTGTGAATTTGATTAGTAATATTGGCCGCCATATCAATTTAAACCTATTCTTGCTGCATTTATCTCCTCAACCTCAGCTTCGTGATCCTCACTCACAAATGTGGGCTACACCTCCTTTAAATTAGTTATTGACTCTAACTGTCCCAATCGCCTCAAGATCAACATCCAACTCTAATTTAAACCTAAGCCTACATTGAATGCCTTCAATCCTCTGATATAGCCCTTCAATCTTAATGCCAAGTTTAAAACTATCAAAACTTTGAATTCCCTCCTCTCCAAGATCAATCTTTTCGAAAAAAAAGAGTTTAATAGCTATAAAATGATTTGCCACACCAATAACTTCCTATACCAGCTCATTTTATGTTCATCAGGTCAAGGGTTATACCAAATTCCTCAAGGCATTATAATTATAAAACCTGGAAACCTTTAATTAGCACCACCAGTTGAGGCTTGGAGGGGACGTTGTCATAATTCTCAATAGTTTGAGTGAAGCCTTGACTTGGGGTTTCCAATTTATTATTTACTTTGGACAATCCCAACTTACCTTTTATTTAGCACTTGATGATTTGTTGGGCCAAAGGCTCAATAATATTAATTCTAAATAATTTGGCATTGGTCAAATACAATTAACACTACTAAATTCCCCAACTGATTAACTAAGATAAATCAATATCAAAGCGATCCACTATTTTATGCTCTAGCCTAATACCCATTTCAACTATTATTCTACCCTGGTTAAAATGAATCCCTTATTTCCGTGTTGTCTAACCTTATCTCCAACTTTACCATATCTTATGAGTCTTTTATCTGTTATCTATTTCTGTTTATTATATAAATAATTTCAGATAATTTACTAATCTGCTCCCAGTTCCAACAGGGCTTGTGCTGATCATTTATTATATCCCTTTATTTTATCCCTTGCTTTACTAACACTATTTAAAGGGTGGTTATCCTGTCAGGTAAAACTGCTTCCACCCTAGTGCAGGTTTCAAGTTCAAAACCTGTACTGGCTAGAAAAATTCTCAGTGTGGTATATTTATCCCAAGGTCAACCCACCTCAAATATTTTTATTAGCACTATTTAAGGTGAAAATAATTTTCTCAATAAAATAACTTTTATGCTCTACCTAATTTTAGTCTTTTTTTCAGTAAAAGTTCATTCTCTTGGGACTTTGAACCTGCCTAAGTTAAGTCACTTACTATGTCTAGCATCCAACTCTGCAAGCTTCAAAAGACCAGCCTTCAGACTCCCTCAGTCCTAACAGAATGTCTCCTGATGCATTCCCCTACACAATATAATGGGTGGGAGATGACCATTTGTTAAAAATTGTCAATTTTTCTGCAGGCTAGGAACTTTAAAGGCTGTTTATTTATCAGTCAAAAGCAGCTTCAGCAGGAATCTCTTATGGTGTTGTCTTCACTAAGGCAAAATCTCTTGGTGGAAGGATGTCATGAAGTAAAATCTCTGTTCACCTTAACAGGGAAAATGTCTAGTCAAAGCTAGGCAATCTCATAATGAAATCGTCATCACCAATACAAATCTCTGCTATCTGAGTAGGCAATCTCCAGATAGATCTAGGCAATCTCTAGTTAAAACTAGGCAAGATAAATGATGAAAGAATTATTGATCATGTGTAATTTTATTTGAAAATATTCCAGTACTATTTATAGTACTGTGTAAACAAAAGTGGATTTTGGGATTATTGTGAAATAAAATGCATATACCATATGTAAGGATAGAAGTGGATTCAGGAACGTAAGAGGTAAGGGCAGAGTTTAGTTTCAGGGTTAGAGTAGGTCAGGCTTCATCTTCACGAGCTGAACTAATATAATGGTTTTACAGTTAAGTGATTTCCATTATCTGCCATTGTGAAGCCAACAGATAGGAAGGCAGAATAGATTATACAAGGATTAATAGTTGGCGTGAGGTGAGTAATGAGGTGGGTAAAAGGGTTAAACATTTAATATATCCTCAGGCCTAATATCAGGATAAAAAGTGACTTGGCTCAGGCATTCTTATTGTCCAGTGGGAAAAAACAAGGCTATATCCTAATTTCACTAACTTTGAATTCAGCCTTATTATTGTACAATACTAGGTAAATTAAGGTTAATAGTTTAATGCCTTAATACTGATAGAATATTGATTACTAAATTAATGATAATTTTAGGCCTAATTTGTTTAAAAACACAATTGTATTTCAAGCCCAAGGTTGAAGCTTCACACCTACTAGGGCGAAGCCAAACACCATTGATATTGACAACTGATGAGGCTTCCCCATAAATCGCAATAAGAAGACTCAACAAGCACCCTATGATTTTAACTCTACACAACACTTTCCATATAATTGTATGATCACTGATCACACGCCTTCCCTTGACCCATAAAAAGTAGCCACCCCTCTGGTCATACTGTTTAATTGTTCATTCTTCCCTCAGATGGGCAGCATCAAATTGTCAGTAATTGATCTTACTGGGATAAAATCATTCTAGTTTTTATTAACAACTTCCGCCACTACCCCCTTTAGTCAATTAGACTAGTTCTTCATTAAGATCTTATAATTAAAAACAAGTAAAGTCAGAGGGCCAATTGTTCCTCAAGAGGTTAGGATTGCACTTCGTTTACCCCCGCTATAACGCCTTATGAAAACACTGGCTCAATAGTACCAGAGACTAGGAGTTGATTAAAGAGTTTCACAAGCATCTCAGACATCTCTTCTTATAACAATTTGTATAGCTCAAAGATCACCCATCCTCCACAGGAGCTTTGCCATTATTTTCATTGCTGATGGCATCTGACACCTCATGTTTGGAGATCTTAAAGCATAACAGTTTCTGAATCATCATCAGAAGTACCATAGCTCGCTTATGAGTACTTTGGTTGCCTCTGGATCATTTTCTGGGTGGCCATAAAGTCCTCAAAGTAAGATGAAGCCACATAAGCCATTCGAGCTTCATCTATCACCTAAACTCCCTTATCACAAAGTGACAAGATTCTTTCTGTGGGTCTGAAAGCCCCTACTGCCTTGCGGAGTAGAGTTACATTGCTGTTAGAATCCTTGTCCCACCAATATGTCCTTTGTTTGAGGAGATCCACCATGAAAACTCCCATATATTTTGCATAAAATTCATCCTTGCCCATTTAGGCAGATGCCCCATGACTGCAGCCTTCTTGAAAGTACTTTTGATTTTTCTATCCAATGTTTCCGCCCCAAATGCATGGCCTCTATCTGCCTCCCAAAGTTATCTCATGCCCTCTTGATATCCGCCTTCATCTGCAGCCATCTTGCTGGTGAATATGGCATAACTACTGGCTTCTTTACCATCTCACCTTCTTCCATAATATCTCCTGCAGTGGAGACCACTTAAGGATTTTAAAGTTCAGTCACCAGTTCCCTTTCCCCGCAGAATAAACCTGAGAGTCACTGACCTGCAGTTCTAGAGGCCTGTGGAACAAATCACTTGATCATGATTCTAAAGGATCCACTTGCAGCGACTTAGTAGAAGCTTGTGCACTGACACAAGGTCAATGCAGGAGAAGTGATCTCCCTGAAAGTGAATCCACCCAGTCTCCTCTTTCTCACGATGGCCTCCTTCCACACATCCAGTAGTCCAAGTTCAAACACTATACTGACTAACTCATGGGCTCCAGGATCAGAACTTCAGTTTCCTGAAGCTCCAACACGTCATCTCTAAAGCAGACACAGTTCATGTCTCCCCTCCAGAACTACTGACCCCCCAATGCCTTCCTCCTGGATCCTCAGACCGACCTTTTGGAAGAAGGAGTTTCTTTCAATTTAGAATTGGGTGTTTATAGATAAATAAACAAAAGTGAATCCTCTCCAAAAAAAGACATTAATGAAACTGTCCTTCCTGGAACCAATACCCTTTTGTCCGTCACCTTGACCTTTTCTGCCCACAAGAAAAAAATACCCCTTTGGGTTCTCCCCCTCCCTCTTCCCCTCCCCTAAGGGTGAGTCCAAGGCTGGTGATCCTCCAAGTGAGAATAGAATGATTGCTTTGGAGTGAATTGGTAAGACTAATCCTCTTCCATCATAGGTTTTGAATTATCCCAGCCTTCGAAGCTAATATATCTATCGTGTGTTTATACAATCAAAAATTTTACTTGCTACTGTTTTCTGAGTACATTTGGCCCTGAATATTAGCAATTTAAACCCTGATTACCATAGGTTGAAAACTGAATAAGCTTTAATATCAGGATCTGTGTGGTTCCCACCCTCTCCTACCTCATCAGGTTTAGTGGGACCACGTTTTCTTTTCCAGTTTCAAACACTAGGATGTACTGGGGGGATGTCAGCTTAGTCACAGCATCCACTGAAGCCTTACCATTGCAAGGGCCTTGACTAAACTCTCCCCTCTTGTTGGAGGCAATGTGTAAGAAGGTTTTGCATCACTATTGCTAGAAGGCAGCTCCTCTCTTACCTCCACCTCTTCTCCTATGGCCAAGCGCGCACTGTCCCACCTACATCAATTGTGGTAGCTATCCTCTTATATCATAGAGTAAATAGGAGAACCCCATCCATTTGGGAGCAAACCTTCTCCATAATGTCTTTTGTAGAATGGGACAACGCGCCACTAAGCTTGATTTGGAGTCTAGCAGCTTCCCGCACCTTCCAGGTTCTACTAGACTCCTTACGGACCTTCTTGGCCACTAGTTGCTCCTTCTCTATGGTCGCCATGGGTGAATTCCACTCTCTAGGCCCATTAGGCTTGTCCACTGCCTCAGAAGGTTTAACCTGAGGACTATGGCTCTGACGTGCCCCTTCAGGCTACATAAGAAGCATCTAATCAGCGGTACTAAAGGGACACTTCAGGTCCCCACAGTGACTGAACGAGGCAACCCCATATGATTTTGAAAGTTCAACTTTTTAAAACCCAGTCTTCAAAGCTTATAATGAACTTTTTCAATCTACTGTCTTTCCGTTTAAAGTTATTAAAAGCTTGTTTATTAAAGGAGTTCACTTTGTCAAAACTTTTTAGCTGAGACATCATGGCTCCTCTACTGATAACAGGTGGTATATCCTACAGTATAAATTTCTAATATCAGTGTCAATGTTTAACATATGGCCTCCTCGTTCTTGATGCTCAAACTGGAAGTCAAAACCTGTTCTTTTTGAGACTTAGACTGAGAAAGTCATAAGCCTCAACCCAAAAGCTAAACGTAACTTATGGAGTGGGTTACCCACACAACTCAATCACAAAGTTCATGAGAATTTCCTTAGACCACCCTTTATTAAACTCCATGGCGTGAACCCTTTTGATGCTCTCCACCATGACAACTGTCAAATCATTCGAGGTACCAGAGGTCCCCGCTTTAAAGAGCTTAGTTCCAGCCCAAAGTCTACTAGCAGCCAAATTTTGACCTGGAGGCCAGAGAATTCAGTTCAAAAGAACTGAGCTTACTTTTGATTTTTTAACCAAGCTGTTCTCTCCTGTTTTTTAAAACAGAGTTATCCTCTCTGTCCCATTTTTGTGTAGGAAGCGTTGCAGCCCTTTTGGATAAATTTCTCAATTTTATACGTGAGTGCTTTTGTCTTTTGCTGCACTAGTATAGGACCATGTGTTAAAATTTAGGGAGTTTTGATGATCATTAAAGACCAATAGTTCCTCAAAAGTTAACTTCACAGGTTTGATATGTGCACGATTTGCATTATCTGATAGTAGTTGATAGGTGACTGATAATAGTATGAAGACTATTATCCATACTTGAATATATAACCCGTTATTGTCCAATGCATGACCTGTACTTCTCAGAGTACTATTGATGTTGACTTATGGGACTTTTTTCATTATCCGCCTAACTTGATACACTCTCAGATTCCTTCGTTTATGGCCTTTCATCTCATCAAGCGGGGTCTACAGCATTCCTGTCTAAGTTCAGCTTCTCTTCTAAGGATCCTCAATCCTTACTCTTCATCCTACTAAAGAGTCCCCAATTAAAGCACACTTTAGTAATTTCCTGAAGATAGATAAACTAAAACCAATAATGAATTCTGCTAAAATCAACTCTTTATTAATGTGAATTATCAGGGATTTTTAGAGGAAATTTGGCGCCCACCCTGGTTGGCACCTCAGCCATGAAATGGCAGCTATTGTCATTAAACTTCCCTTTGACATCTCACCAGCGATGGTCTCCTCCATCTGATTAGGTTTTTTCATCAGACATCCTTGAGACCTAAAAAGGACAGAGTCAGAAACGTGTCCCTAACGTTTCCTATTCAATCCCAGCAAACCAACCATATTTTGCAAGTGACCTTCTTAGGTAATGTGACTTGTTACCCAATATAGAAGGTCACAAACCAACTGATTGATTCACTAGTTGAAAGAGGCATCACTCGCTTTGCAACTTGCTTATTAAGTTCCCAATTAGTCAGTGATTTAACCCAACCAATCCCAATTGGCAAGCCTGATAGTTAATTAATGAACAGCTATCTGATGCCCCCATTTCATTAGCAACTCTGCCCAACGAGATCTTAAGCATTCACCTGGATTGAACCCTGATGGATCCAAACCAGGCGAATTACCTTAAATTTCCCCAAACATTATTAGCTGAAATTGGGGTCAACTGATATTCATTTCACTAACTATTGGGAAATATCCCCTGGCGTTTCAAAGTTATCTAGGAGTCTGGAAAGGTGGGCAAAATCCCAACACCATGTAAGCCACTGGCCGCTATCCAGGTTTTGGACTAACCTATAATATAATGATGATTATTGAAGACAGTTGAAAAAATAGAGTCAATCAGTTTTGTTCCATCCTTATCACTGAGATAAGCTTTTACAGCTCCCGCCACATATGAGAGTAGTATAACAGACAATATGCCCAACTCTTGCGCCCTTCCTGTCCATTTTATGCAACCAAGGATAGTGATGGCGCTCTTAAGAACAGGTTGGTTCATAGTCATTAGCTTCCATCCTACACCACTTTCAAGCCACTACTGAGCCCTTCTGTGGTGCCTCTATGGGTTCTGGTGTTGCTACTCACCCATGTTTGCACATGATTTCTTTGGTCACAACATGTGAAGACCCCAGCTTACCCTACCTAGCTCCCTCTAGATTTCATCATCATTGGTAATGAGAGAGTGCAACAAATGTGGTAATGCAGGTTGTCAAATGTATAGAAAGCTGAAAATTGTAGATATCCTGTACTGCTGTGGTAACTGATTGTTAGATTTTGATGGTTGACTCAAAAATAAACCCTTTGAAAAAACCACAATACTAATATATTAATCCCATTGATAGATCCTTTTATCTTTCCCAATTTAACTGCATAGCTAAATTCCTTCCAAAACCACCTCAATTCTATTTAAATTGTCCCAATTATCATAGCTAATAATAGCTATGATATAATCATATTATGGCTGATTATGGGTCCACTTGGGTGCAAGGTGGTCCCACTTTATTAACTAAATTACACCTCCTAAATTAGTGCATTAATCTTAATGCACTAAGGCGGAAGTAGGGTTCAATTAATGAAATTGATAATTAAGCACTTAAACATAGATGTCCCAATTATGGGCGTACTTAGTGCTATTGAGAGGCCTGCCAACGTCCAAAATTGGAGTGTGCCATCTTTTATGATCGTATATTTTATTCCCCATTTATTATTAGATGTCAAGTTATGACATAGCTCTAATCAGGAACTTTTTGATGTTGAGTTCAAACCCCAAAGTTGTCCCAATTATGAGAGTAAAATTGCCTTCGATTGAGCTGAAACAATTGTTATTTTTAGTCAATTCATGGGCTGAATTAACTTGGGGATTTATTATAATTATTGCTATGACCAGCAGAGGATTAATATAATATGAATGAACTCATCTAATAGATGAGTTCAGCCAGGAGATGCCCAAGAGGTATATAATACTGGTGCCTGACCAATTAATAAAACATCAATTAATCATTATTTACCATTTTATTGATCATTAATAATTACTGTCACTTAGTTTATTAATTATTGTTATCCATCTGTAATCTGTCTGATATTTGTATCTGTTGCCATTAGTCTATATTAGATAGTTGTGTGTGTTTATTTTTCCTGAAGAGAAGTATATAGTTGCCTGCTGGGGAAGTAGTCCCAATTATAGAGGAATAATTTCCTAATTTTGTATGAAGACAGAAGGTCTTGTATTTGTTGTTTCCAGTAGACTTGAGAATGGTGAGCGTACCAGAGTTACTTGGCTATTATTGAGGATTATTGGAGAATCTACTTCCTGATTTAGAGCAGGAGTTTCATTTAAAAAGCAATTTATATCCTCAATTTCATTGTTAAGTTATTTTAGCTTGCACCATCAGCTGAAAACTTAACATTTTGGTGCTTACTACAGGGGCATCAAACACACTACAGGGGCAAACACAACTACTATAATGGATTTTTAATTTTCAATCATCAGAATTTGCTCAGAAATATGTAAATAATAAGACAGAAACTTATAGGGCGCTTTACACATTTTCATGTCCTCAAACCCACAATGATATGGAATGGATTTAATAAATTTCTTAAAGCAGGCAGAAAATTGTTTGATATGGATTTCAATGCTCAAAGTTATTCTAAAAAATCTCTTCCTTGCACATCAAATGATTCTCACTTACATGAAAATATGGACATCAATGAACCAGTAACCTCATACAATGGTGGAAATTCCTTTGGTGAAAAACCTCCACCTCAAGTTAGGGCAAATTTATCTACATCAGAATCAAACTTTACACAAAAATCCATTTTGGCCAGTAGTCCTCCATGCCATTCTAATGAGAGAATCAATGCTTTAACTACTGGATAATCAGGCCAAAAGGAGCTCAAACCTTATTAACTGCCAAAAAGTGTCAATGAGGGCTATAAGTCACTAGTAGCCGAGTTTGTGACACATCCCAATTTTAATTACTATATTCAAATCATATCTGCCATATAAGGACACTGCATATGGCCTTTAACAAGTTTTCTCCAGAGTAAAGAGACAATACTCTACCTTTTGGTAGTCATGTCTAAATTCATATGGATGATAGCTTGGCAAATAAGGCCATTATATTAGTTTCTAGCTAAAAATGCACCTGTAATTGGGCAGGATCACTGATTGGAAAAAGTAAAACTGCCTTATAGCTGTTGAATAATTATATAGGCTGGACATGATGGGATAGAATTAGAAAATATAAAAGAAAAAAATTAATATAAAAATATATAAAGAGTATAAAAATATAAAAAATGATAACTAAAAATATAACACTTAATTTTATCAAAATCTAAAAAAAAGGGTCAATCTCATATCTGATGCATTTTTATCTTAACAATGAGTCTAAATCCATGCAGAAAATTCTCCCCTAATTAAGAAAGGACACTCACACTGATAAAGGAGTCTTATTAAAGATGATTGATGGGAAGAAATATATATTTCCCCATCCCTCAGGTTGAGCAGATTTAATTATGTCTGCTCATAAGGCCACCGGCCACAGAGGCTTTAATAAAACAAAGGAGCAGCTCAAGCAAAATTACTAGTTGGAATCAATGCATTTTGACATCCATGAAACTTTGAGCTGTTGCCAATAGTGCCAAGGGGAGAAACCCTTCCAAAAAACTACTTCATACCAGCTTGTTCAGCCCAAATTTGCTTGTCACATTATATCCATAGATGTGGTTGGACTCCTTTTAATTAGCAATGTGAAAGCCAAATATATTATTGTGGCAATCAATCACTTGATGAAATGGGTTGAAGCCAGGGCTATTTGGGACTTAGGAGCCTCAACAACTGCTAAATTTATATTGGAGCAAGTTATTTATTGGAACAAATGTCCTCAATTTATATTAATGGATAATGGCACAAATTTCATTACAGTTATTCTCCTGAATCTCAATATATTAATGGGTGTGCATGGTGTTCTTTCAACTCCATACCACCCAGAAACCAATGGTGCAGTAGAACGAGTTAATGGAACACTTTTCAATATCCTAAGGAAGCTGACTTCTCAAAAGCCCTCCAAATGGAGTATGTTCCTCAGTTTGGCCATTTTTGCCTACAACATCTCTTACCATTTGGCCACGAAGATGTCTCCATTCCAACTTCTGTATGGGAAGCATCCAGCCTTACCACCATTGTTGTATTCCTTACTACAAAAACTCAGAAATTGAGCTATTCTCAGTATGTTGAGAGGCTTTCAGAGACCTTAATTAAACTTCACGCCCAGGCTTTCAATAATAATTTCAAACTTTATAAGGTCTGACATGAAAAAGATCAAAAAACCCAATATGATCTGCCCAAATTCGCTGTGGGGGATGAAGTATTATTTTGTACTACCCATGATTTGGGCCAAATTCACAAGTTAAATCACATTTGGGTTGGCTCATTTAAAGTTATAGAGAAAACTTTGAATTTTTTTATACTATTAAGGAGAAAAATTTGGGCCATGTCTATAATTGAGTCCATGCTAAATTCCTAAGGAAGTTTAAAAAGTGGCCCAATTAGAAAAGAAGGATTTAAATATAAGTATATACAAGTATTTGAAAATAATAGTTATGAGAAAAAAATAATAATAAAAAATAATTATAATAGTAGTAAAAGAAAAAAATATATCTATCATCTATATACATTGTATAAAAGGAATAAGATTTTATATTCAAATGATAAGAAAATTGTATATTTTAATAGTAAAAATGAATTTTATTCCTCCACTTTGAAGGGGGAGGCAACTCAAAAACTAATTCTTCATCTTTGTGTGCCAATTTGGCACAATCTAGCAGCTGAATAAAAAAACAGGGCTGAATGGACATTAAAGTTGGAAAAAAATAATAAGATACTTGACCAGGACTTCAAAAAAAATCTAAAAACATATTCATAAAAAATGTTTAGTCCAATTTATTAAAAATAACAATGTTGTTCAGTAATAAGAGCAGTGATGAATTCTGATATGCTGAAGTGGTGTTGTTTACAGATATGAAGAGAGAATCGGGAAACTCAGGGTTTATATTTCAGTCAAGTGGGGGGAAATACTAGATTTTGATGGTTGACTCAAAAATAAAACCTCAAAGAAAACCATCAATACTAATATCTTAATCCCATTGATAGATCCTTTTATCTTTCCCAATTTAACTGCATAGCTAAATTCCTTCCAAAACCACCTCAATTCTATTTAAATTGTCCCAATTATCATAGCTAATAATAGCTATGATATAATCATATTATGGCTGATTATGGGTCCACTTGGGTGCAAGGTGGTCCCACTTTATTAACTAAATTACACCTCCTAAATTAGTGCATTAATCTTAATGCACTAAGGCGGAAGTAGGGTTCAATTAATGAAATTGATAATTAAGCACTTAAACATAGATGTCCCAATTATGGGCGTACTTAGTGCTATTGAGAGGCCTGCCAACGTCCCAAATTGGAGTGTGCCATCTTTTATGATCATATATATTTTATTCCCCATTTATTATTAGATGTCAAGTTATGACATAGCTCTAATCAGGAAGATTTTGATGTTGAGTTCAAACCCCAAAGTTGTCCCAATTATGAGAGTAAAATTGCCTTCGATTGAGCTGAAACAATTGTTATTTTTAGTCAATTCATGGGCTGAATTAACTTGGGGATTTATTATAATTATTGCTATGACCAGCAGAGGATTAATATAATATGAATGAACTCATCTAGTAGATGAGTTCAGCCAGGAGATGCCCAAGAGGTATATAATACTGGTGCCTGACCAATTAATAAAACATCAATTAATCATTATTTACCATTTTATTGATCATTAATAATTACTGTCACTTAGTTTATTAATTATTGTTATCCATCTGTAATCTGTCTGATATTTGTATCTGTTGCCATTAGTCTATATTAGATAGTTGTGTGTGTTTATTTTTCCTGAAGAGAAGTATATAGTTGCCTGCTGGAGAAGTAGTCCCAATTATAGAGGAATAATTCCTAATTTTTTATGAAGACAGAAGGTCTTGTATTTGTTGGTGCCAGTAGACTTGAGAACGGTGAGTATACCAGAGTTACTTAGCTACTATTGAGGATTATTGGAGAATCTACTTCCTGATTTAGAGCAGGAGTTTCATTTAAAAAGCAAGTTTATATCCTCAATTTCATTGTTAAGTTATTTTAGCTTGCACTATCAGCTGAAAACTTAACACTGATATTTTAATTGAAGACAGTTTAGTTCATGTATAGAGCCCTTTGATATAAAGTTTTTTGGTAAAATTCCAAAAAGCTTGTACTAAGGTACAATTGGCACATTCCACCATTCTGTGTGACTTGAGATGATAAGGGATAGTAAGAACACAGAAGATTACATTGGATCATTTAGCTTAAGAACAACTTGAGTAATGATATTAGTGACTATGTTCATGAGGATAACTTGCATAAACCATGTTGTAATATTTGTTCCATTATAAATTTTGCGGTTGATATTGCTCTGAGATCCATAATGGCTGAGCCTAGAACCACTTTTTGAGTTATTTGATTGCAATTCTGATCTATTTGAAGTTATGAATGCTAGCTGGAAAATATCTTAGAACATCAAGTGACACTGTGTGCCAGGCCCAATTAGGAACAACCAACTGGTAAATAGCCTTGGGCTTATAAGGCTGGTGGGGCTTGACATTTGTGACTTTTCACCAACAAGTCCAGAGTTCAAAATCTTGAGAAAGTCCAATTATACCTTTGTTGAATTAGCTTAAGGTCTTTAGCGAGCCCCATGCCCTATGGCATGATGATCTTGCATGATTATCTTTGGAAGATCATAAGGTGGAGAGTATAGTCTCCAGTTTTTCCCCACAATTTTGTATAAATGTTTATTCTAGATATTAATGTCCTTCATAAGCCTATCCAAGGTGTGGCTAAAATTATGCTTTTTTGCTGGAATAAGTTTTTGATTTCATTTTTTGAAGAGTTGATCCGCAGAGGGAGTGAATGCTGCTATGACAGGCAGTTGCAAAAGACCATCAACGTTCTGATGGGTATGTTCTGAGAAATGAATTATCTCATATTAATAGGCCTGTAATCTCAAGGCTCAAAGTGCTAACTGACTTTCAGGTTCCTTGAGATTATATAACCATTGCAAGGAATCATGGTTAGTGACAATATTGAACTAGATCCCATGTATGTAGGCTTGAGGTTTTTTACAAGCATATATGTCAGCTAAGAATTCTTGCTTAGTTACCATGTGATTGCTTTCATGCTTGTCTAAGACACGACTGTAGAAGGCTAGTGGATGCTCCTCCCCACCAACCCCTATATAAAGAGTATACCTTCTATAGCCATGAGGGATGTGTCAGAATGCACTATAAAATACAGATGGAAGTTAGGTTATCTCATAATGTTGGCTTTAGTAAAAGCTTTCCACAGACAGTTAAAGCAGACTTTGCATACTTGTGACCACTGGAAAGAAAATCCTCCTTTGAGAAAATGGAATAAAGGCTTGGTTAGCTGTGCAAATTGTGGTATGATATGGTGGGAATATCCAACTATTTATGAGAAATATTGAATAGATTTAACTAACTTTCAGGTTTTTTAATGCTAATGGCCTTACGCTTCTAAGGTTATGGGTATATTCATCTAATGTTGACAATGTTCTCCACCTATTACATTTAGGCCTTATAAAACTGAAATTTGTTAAGCTTAAAATTTACCTGAGCTAGTCCAACCTCCAAAAGACCTCTTCTAAGTGCGTTAGATGTTGGGTAAACATTTTTAAAAAGCTATATATTTTCAAGGTAGACCAAGACGTAACTAATCTTCAAATCTCCCATTGTCAGACATTTGCCCTCACAGCTGCAAAAAAGAATGTTTTGGGTCAAAATCAGACAAAAAGGGGAAATGTAGGCCATCTGCAAATTATTGATACTAATACGAAAGATTTTATTGATATTAATGAGGATAACAGCCAAAAGACCCTGGCCAACTATTGGTGGAACCCCACAAATTGGTATAGCACAGTTTTGAATACTACATGGGCGAAAACACAAAATTGAGCAATCAGATTACTCTGACCATGTTGTGTACCCTGGGGCGTCCATTGTATGGTACTCCCCCAGCCACAATCAGGTCCCTTCAAGCACCTACGCAGGGAACACCCCCTTTTATAGGCGTGGCGGGGGTCCTTTCTAGGTAAAATAATTTTCTCAGATGAGGATTGGCTGAGGTTTATTAAACCGTTACCTCATAGGTAAATATTGCTGACCATTGATTCCCACTCCATCGTTCAGCCCAAATAAAGCAAGTATCATGAGCTTTAATAGGCTTAATGTGCATATTTCCTTATTTAGATGGCAACAAGCCATTTCAAACTTATTCTTGAATCTCTTTGACCCTTGATACAGTTTAAATACTGATTGGTCATATATAATGGGGGGCCATTTTCATCCTTTTATCGCACTAATAAAATTCCTAAAAACCAGTTTTTATTTAGTATTTTATATAAATTTTACTTTAAAAACCTTTGTGGAATCTAGCGGCGTAAAGTATTAGCAAGCAGAAATAGGTTGGGTTTTACAAATAGGTTCTAACTACAGGGGACCTCTGTACACCAAGAGTAGTTGCTCTTTAAAGGGAGCTTTCCAGCGCCCTATCCCGTCTTAAAGAGCTGGAGCAGCGCCCTTAAAACTCCCTCTAAAAGACAAGTACACCCCTGTGAAGGGAGTATTGCTTCCTTTTTTCATGTATACAAATTTGTTATGCATGATGCCACTGATCTGCAAAAAGTTTGACACATCCTTCAATGCTTAAGTCGCTTGGCACAAGAAATGATAGTTCCTTACATGGACAATCTGCATATCTGGGCAGAGGTGAAAGTGTCTTTCTTGCTGAATTTGGTCCAAAGCAGAGTCTTAACAGGGATAAACAGGCTTTATGCACCTTAGCATGCATGAGGGCGAACTGACTGCTGCCTTTGCTGAGCAATTTTACCTCACTGCGCAAAAAACTGTCAGTGGCTAACATGCTAACCCTGGATAATGCTATCGCAGGTATGTTAACTGGGTTAGCTTCTCAACCCTCACTCGCCAGGCATATCATTTCAGTGAAGCGTTACTTCAAAAACATCTGCAACATAAAGGAAGCTCTGTTAGAAGTTGCTGATTTTCATTCCTTTGCAACAATAGATGAAGCTGAGGTGGAACCTTAGGTTCTAATCAATGAGGAGCTTCCACCTGTAGAACAGTTGGGGATGAGCACACCTGTACCTTTCCCAGTGAAGCCTGCTTCCTCAGTGCGATTCAAAACTATATCATCCATCCTATAATTCAGAACCCCGTGAAGTAGCTAATATCCTACTCCCGCACAAGCTCACCAAAGCCGCTGTGCCTTCCCTTCCATCCAAGTTGGTAAATGCGCGCCCTAAGGTTATCCAAACTCCTGTGGCCATCTTACCTACCTCAATCGCGGCCTTGCTAGTTGTGGAGAATACCCTTGGGGATGAATATGAGGGGGGCGATGATGTAGGCTACTATCTATTGGGAGCTCCCATGGAAGTAAAGGTCCCTGATCAATTGAACACTGAAGGAGTAGACAAAACTATCATACCTGAGGAAACTTTCTCAGACAAATATTAGGGCGCCCAAAAGTTATTGAAACTGCCAGCGATGGTGATGAGTTCTTAACCGGATTGATTCAACCTCTTCAGCGGGTCCATACCATGAAATCCATCATGTATAAATACCCTGAGACTGCTAAAAAGCTAACCTCCACCTTTCGGCTTAAGAAGTCTTAGATTTATCACCTAAATTTGAAAGGAACATTCACCAATGTTGAAATGGTCATTCAAAAAGTCATATAATGGCCATCCTAGATACTGGCTCCCCGGTTAACATAATTTCTACTAAGCTCATAATAAAGATAAAGTTGGAGCCTGATTTGGAGTACAATCAAGAGTTTGGAATTGCCAGCCCAAACAACACTCGCGCCATTGTGGCATATTATTCCCTTCCCATTCGAATTGGGAAGCTTATCTTATAGCCCCTGCAGTGGTTTGGACAAGAACGTCTATGATATGCTCATAGGAACCCAGTTTATGATTTAGTACGAGGGAATAATAACATGAAGCAAGGTTTTTATCGTTACTCAGCTATGAAGTCCCTTTAATCTTGTCCAATAAAGAGTCTAGCAAGAACGAATACTCTTTCCTGGTTGAATATCCCTTTTCAGCTATGACTTTACATTATACCACCTCTGGGCGCAACACAAAGAAATTGCTCAATTTAGTAGATGCAAGGTACGGTATTTCCTTCTATGCTGCAGACAAGATCTTGATTAAGTCTGGTTAACAACGAGTGGTTGACACAAAAATTACGCTCCAAATCCTACATCACTGTTTGTTGCACTTCGTAAGTATTGAGAGTGTTAGTCCCTTGGAGCCTCGGGTATTGCCTGGCGTTCTTGACCCAGCTTACAAGAGGCCTATCAATCTGCTGTTGGGAAACCTCATCTCAAAGGACATAGCTGTAAGAAAACACTAGGAGATTGGTAGAGGCTTGTTAGTCCCTGTGGAGGACATTGAACAGATTTACTCCATTGGCTCTATGTTGGATATGGGCCTGCCAACGGATAAGCTGGTATGTACCTTACCCAACGTCCATATCCCGGATGAGCTGACCCCAGATGAGCTGGAAAAAGAACATACTCTCCTAGACGACTATAGCGACATATTCTCCAAATCTGATAATGACTATGGCCACATGAAGGGCTGGTGCCACTCCATTGATGTGGGTGATGCCTGCCCTATTAGGTCCAAACCTTATTGCAAGTTAAAGGCGTAGGAACAGAAAATGAGGACAGAGCTAAAGTAGTTACTAGACGCGGGGTTACTAGTTCTTTATAAAGCCCTTGGTCTCCCCCCACTTTCTAATTAAAAAGAAAAACTGAGGTCATCAGATAGTAATGGACTAAAATAAGTTAAATACCCTCACAAGGAAGGATAGCTATCCTATCCCCCGCATTGATGAGACCCTGGCCCAAATCTCTGGCTCTAACTTCTTCTGCGTCATGGACTTTGCCAGTGGCTATTGTAAAATAGACCTTTCTCCTCACCATCAGGAGAAATGCGCTCTTATTTGTAGTAAGGGTCTCTTCCAACCTACATGATTACCCCAAGGTTTGTGAAACGCACCTGCATCTTTTCAGCCTGCGATGGATCATATTTTGCAGCACCTGAGGTTAAATTGTGTCATCGTCTATCTTGATGACATTACAGTGTTCTCAAAAACCTTCAACAAACATATTGATCACTTGAAGGAGGTGTTTCAACGGTTGTGTAAGTCTAATATTAAGTTGAAACCCTCAAAGTGTACCTTCTTCCAAGGGAAATTGGATTTCCTTGGCCACTCCATTTCCCAAGAAGGAATTCAATTCTTACAGGACAAGGCTAAAGCAATATCAAAAATTTCTCCCCCTAAAAATCTACGGGATATTTAGGTATTTCTAGGGATGATGAGGTATTACCATTAGTTCATCCCTAAGTTCGCCCACCTCAGGAGCCCATTATCCGTCTATTAACCAAGAAAACCCTTTTTTATTGGGGTACTGAACAAAAGGCCGCTCTGAGACGCTGAAGCAACTGCTACAACAACGTCCTATCCTATAACACCCAGAATACAATAAAGCATTTATTTTGTTTACTGACGTCTTGAACTACGCTGTTGGGGCCATCCTATTCCACTTGGATGAAAACGGTATAGATCATCATGTATCCTATTTTAGTAAGATGCTGTCAAAAGCGGAATGCAACTACAGCGTTACAAAGAAGGAGTTCCTTGCCTTTTATTAGCTGTAAAGCACTACCGCCCTTTCCTATATGTGACCACCTTCACTGTAGTTACAGACCATGCTTCATTGAAGTGGTTACAGAATATGAAGGATCCTACTGGCCAGTTGGCTCGCTGGGCTCTAACACTCAAGCATTACAACATGAAGATTGAACGCCATGCTGTAACCCATCACATGGATGTTGATGGGTTGACTCAGCTGCCAGTCCTTCACTTGGATAATAGTGAGGTGGAGAGGTTATATGACCTCTTAATGACCCCAAATGAGTGGGAGGATGAGGAAGAGCCTGTCCAAAAGATGTTAGCCCGGCACTCCCATAACACCAAAGTGGAGAACGGGAAGTTGTATAGGCAGGTGGGGGCAAATTGGCTGCCTTACCTTCAGCCCTCGAAACATGTACCTGCTATCTAGAAGCTCACTCCACTCTAGGTCATGGAGGGGCAAAGAAAAACCTATTAGTGGATTAAGGATAGATACTATTGGGATGGAATGATGGAAGCTATTGTTGATGTTTTGGAAGCCTGCCTTACGTGCAAGAAGCAATCCAGTTTCAATTTTAATTACCAGTATCAACCCACTTCCCCTAACAACCGTTTCATACCATCAGTTTGGATGTAGTATGTCCCCTTCTTAAAACTACTAGTAAAAACAGATATATCCTAGTAGCCATTGACCACTTCCATAAGTGGGTGGAAGCTGCGGCTTAACCTGTCCAAACGGCCAAGGTCACAGCTACCTTTTTACATCATAAAATTTTCACTTGTCACGGATGTCCCCAAGTAAGCTCTGAGACAATGGTAAGAACTTCACTTTCATATTAGACAAAATCCTGATCACATCCATTGAAGCCCAACAACTTTTCTCGGCTCCATATAATTCCTCCACAAATGGGACCATGGAAAGAGCAAATGGAAACATGGTTTCCATTCTATGATAATGGGCTCCTCTGATCCTCTTCACTAGGATCAATACCTACCCAGTGCTCTTATGGCATACCAGACTAGCTATCACCAGATTTTAAAAATGTCTCTATTCCATGCCTTGTATAGACGAGAACAAGTAATACCTGCCCTCTTAACTTAATATCTATTATCTTCCAGAGTTGAGGAACCTGAGAAAGTCATGAGAAGATTGGCTCAGCGCATCATCCAACTCCAATCTGAAGCTATGACCATTTAGCAAAAACGGTGACAAAAGAAGGGCAGGCTGCTAATGAGCTTTAAACCCCCCTACCTACATTCCAAGTGTCTAGCATGGTATTATACTACCATAACCGCATCACTCCTAGAAGCGGTAAGCTTGGATCAGTTTTGGTGGGTCCTTTCACCATCACATACAAAAGAGGCAATGAGTACTCTATAAAATCCTTGGCTACCAGGATTACTATAAATTGGGTACATGGCCGTTCCTACAGCCCTATTATCCCCCGACAATCTTGAAGAGGGTGATGTCAGACATTTGCCCTCACAGCTGCAAAAAAGAATGTTTTGGGTCAAAATCAGACAAAAAGGGGAAATGTAGGCCATCTGCAAATTATTGATACTAATATGAAAGATTTTTATTGATACTAATGAGGATATCAGCCAAAAGACCCTGTCCAATTATTGGTGAAAAACCCTCAAATTGAGGTAACACAATTTTGAATACTACATGGGCGAAAACACAAAATTGAGCAGTCAGATTACTCTGACCATGTTGCGGACCCTGGGGCGTCCATTGTATGTTACTCCCCCAGCCACAATTAGGTCCCTTCAAGCACCTACGCGGGGAACATCCCCTTTTATAGGCGTGGTGGGGTCCCCAAGGTAAAATAATTTTCTCTGATGGATTGGCTGAAGTTCATTAAAACGTTACCTCATGGGTACATATTGCTAACCATTAATTCCCCATCTATTGTTCAGCCTAAGTGAAGCAAGAATTCTGAGCTTCAATAGGCTGAATGTGCATATTTCCTTATTCAGATGGCAACAAGCCGTTCCAAACTTATTCTTGAATCCCTTTAACCCTTGATACAGTTTAAATAAAGATTGGTCATATATCATGGGGGGTCGTTTTCTTCTTTTTATCGCACTAATAATAAAATTATAAAAACAGTTTTTATTAGTGCTTCATATTTAAATTTTATATAATACCTTTGTGAAAAACAGCGGCGTAAAGCACCAGCAAGCAGAAACTGGCTGGGTACTACACCCATGATAGTGTCCACGCCCACCAGAAGGTGGCCAGCGCGTTGCACAGTCCTTGTGCATTTTAGTTGTTTGGAACAAACCCTTGAGAGGTAATTGTACACTTTTCCTGGTCATTAAGAGGCGGGCCTATCTGCCAGTATCTAATGATGAGATCTAAAGTGATAATATTTAGCTCCTCTTAATTGATCCAAAGCGTCATCTATTTGAGTTATAGGATAAGAAACTCTTTATATTTTTTATATGTTATTAATCAATGACAACTCTTTAGAGACATATTTTTCTTACCTATGATCATTGTACTAGCCCAATGGCTGCATGGGGTGAACAACTATTCCTTGACGTATAAGCTTCTCCAATTTTTTCTGCACCTCCTTATCACTAGATTTGCCTTTCAGTATCATCTGAGTCTGAATTGGTCTTGCATCCATAGTTCAACGTGATGCTGGATCTTCATAGCGCATCTGAGGTCATAATCATCTGTTGCAAATACTTGGGCATATAATTGTATGAGGTCCATTTCTTGATCTTTCTACCCTCAATTAGTCCATCACTTTGTTCATGATACATGACCACACAATTTGGTAGAAACAGTTTGGGTAAGAAAACTCTGTCAAACCTCCAAACTCTACTTACGAAATTTTTTCAGTAGAGTATGATGTACAAATGCATTCTTCTACCCTCTCTTGATGAACATTTTGAAGGAAGTTAGGTTGGCGAGTAATACACAGATGTCCTGATGGCCAGTTGAGATTATTTTAGGAGCCGCAAAAGGTTGAGTCCTTGACCATCATCAAGGAGAGTAAATTTTTACCATTTCTTTAAATAGCTTTAGGCACTACCAGTGGGCACCACACGTTATTCTTCATGGTATATAACACAACAATTAGAGGCTCTAAGAGGAATGCCTTTATTCTAAAGAATGGTGGCAGGAGGAGAACTTCTTTGACTCACTTGTTAGTAATGGATGGGGACTACATTATCATCATAGACCACATTGATAAAATTTATCCTATGAGCTAAGAAAATCTGATTATCCCTCACATAGTGTTGTATAGTTTTTTACTGAGTGTTGCGGATGAGGCCATGAGTGATGCCACTACTCATTTCTTGACCATTAGAATGAATGAAATTAATATCCAAACATGGTTGAGTTACTGGTTACCAGCCCACCGCGGATGGGGGAAATCAAGGCCCTTTTATAGGCAAGGGAGTTCAAAGAAATTTTCAGTCAGGTTAAGATGACATCATGGACAATATTTTTTAAGAATGAGGTGTTATCATGCGAAATTTACACTCTACTGAGTTGGAAGATTCAATACATGATGATAAATTAGCTTCCAAAATTTGTTAATATGAAACAATCTCCTTAAACCTTTGGGGTCCAAAATAATTTGCATTATTTCAGTGACAAAACAATGAGTAAACCAAATTACGCCACTGAGAGCTTCTGAGGTTTAAAGCAAATATTACCAAATTGGGCCATTGTATAATTTCCAGAGTGACTCAAAGCCATGATGCAAGGAGCATTGTAGGAGCGCAATGCTTGAACCTGAAGCCAAGACAGAGATAACTAATTTAGTATTCAATCAATATTGCCGGAAGGTGCAATGGTCCAAAACCCAGAAGCAGGACCTAGTACAAAGGCCCCTGAACATCCAGGTTCTGGATTAACCACTGTGAGACAGAGCTCATGGCTACAGAATTTATCATAAGTGGATGAATCTACCAAAGCAGAAGTCAGAAGACGTCTGATTAGAGGATCTTGAAAAATCCTCATATTGTAACCCCAAATCCAAAATATTTCTCAATATTCATTTATTTCATATTTTAAATTTCCCATGTGTATAAGATACTTCATGTTTTATCTTAATAAAATAACCTTTCTACAAAATCTAAAGTTTATTTTTTGTTTTCATTTTAGTTGTATAAAATGTAGTAATCACCAGTGTCAGGATTCTTAATAGTTTAAGTGATGCCTTGACTTGGGGTTTCCAGAGTTATTACTTACTTTGGTCAATCTCAACTAACCTTTAATTTAGCGCTCAATGCTTTGTTGGGCCAAAGGCTCAAATAATATCAATTTTAAATTATTTAGCATCAGTCTAATCCAATTAACGTTGCTAAATTCCCCAAATGATTAACTGGGTTAAATCAATTTTAAAGTGCTCCACTATTTGATGCTCTATCCTGATAATCCTCAACTCAACTATTATTCTATCCTGAAAAAAACGAATCCCTGATTTCTGCATTCTCTAACCTTATCTCCAACTTTACCTTATCTTATGAGTCCTTTATCTGTTATCTACTTCCGTTTATCTTCTAAACAATTTCAGATAATATTTCCTAATCTGCTTCCAGTTCCAACAAAGCTTGTTCTGATCGTTCCTTATATCCCACATTTTATCCCTTGCTTTATTAGCACTAATTAAGGTGCAAATGATTTACTCAATAAAATGATTTTTTGATCTACCTATTTTTAGGCTCTTTGTAAATTTCATTTTCTCTTGGAACATCTGAACCTGATTAGGTTAAGTCCCCTTACAAATCTCTCTAACAGAACTTCTTACTGCTTTCTAGCTCTCAAGCTCTGCCCTGGCCAGCGGGACTGATTATAAACATTTCCTTGTAATCTCTGGACTCTATCTAGCCTAGTTCTCTCTAATTATTTACTCTATCTTTCCAAACTCCAACAGCTTCAAAGGACAGACTTTCAGTCACCTTTAGTTCCAACAGCCAGTAACATTTTATAGTATTGACCAATTTGTAAGAAGTCCTCTCTTTTGAAGATACCTTGGTGCAGATAACGCCAAGGAAGAGGTTGGAAAGGTTCCTATTAAGTCCTAAGGGCCAAAATATATCAAAAAATAAAAAGAAGAGTTTTAAAAAGTTCACCATAGTGCAGACAGTTTAACCAGGTGATCAATGCTACAATGATAGCATCCAAGGGGGAGCTTAGCCAGGGTGATTATGATGTTAGTGAAGGTTGTCTGGTGCTTTTTATGCGCGGTATAGACCCCCTGAGCAGCGAGTTGGCCTCTAGAGTTAAGTGAGCCAAGGTCAGTGCACTGACTTTGGTGCTCACAACATTGGTGGCACCATCAGGCTAAGCGATGATCACAAAAGTTTTTCTGAGCAAATTTGATAATGATGTGGATATGGAGGTGTAGCATGGAGAGGAACACTATAGTGTCCTGGTGAGTGTGGGAGATACACTCCATACTAGACTTTGTACCTTGGAATTTGAAGTGAATGATCTATGCACCAATCTTAAAAAACTCAAGGAGATCACTAGAAGAGCCTAAATGGACTCACTACCTATTGTGATAGGACCATCGCCTATTGTGAAATTGGAAACTACACTTAAGAACTTTGAGGAGAAGCTTGTATTCCTCAAAATAGATAATGGAGAAACCATCACGGCTTTATATGAATATGGAGAGCGCTTGGATCTGCACAACATGATGTTTGCAATGCAAAAGGGTATAGAAGGCCTGAAGGCACAGATGAATACTGTACAGGAGCCTGTTTTTAAATGATCAATACCTCAAATGGAGGCACCTATGTGGACCGCTCAAAGGAATGCACCACAACTGGTCAGAACTTGTACTCATCTGACTATAATGCACGCTAATCCTGTAGAAGAGGATCCCAACTTTAAACCATAATTCAATACCATGTATACGCCTGGCAATGGGACAATTGCAGGTTTCCTCCAGATGTATGAAAATGACATGGATGTCACTAGAGATTGCCAGGTGGCTCACCATTTACAAGGGTGCATGAGCCGTGAAGCTCAAAAAATCCTCAGCGTGAGCTTGAGACCTGGATTATCTTAGGCTGGAGTCAATAACATCTTACTCTATGAGTTCTGCAGTGAACAGGATGTCCAGAATATGAAACAAGAGTTCCTGTTGACAAAGATGGGCAAAAATGAGCCATTTGAAAATTAAGCTTCTCACTACTACCTCAAGGCACAGCATTATGGACCACAGTAGCAATTGATCTTCCTACCACCAAAACGTTTTACTAAGCTCTCTGGTGATGCATCCTAACCTGAAGATGCATATGTTTCTGGCAGTTAAAAGCGTAAATTCCCTCAGAGCGATTAAGGAGACGCTTCACAATTTACAAGAGACGTATAAATCTGAATTTGAGGCAATGGCACCTACACCACCCCTTGAAAAGTCAATAAGGCCGTTTATGTCACCAATGATAAGGTTAAAATCACAAGGAGATGAGTAATAACCTCCTCAACGCTGCCATGTCAAGATTATAAGTGCCACAAGTGTCACCAACCTGGGCATTTCATTCAATCCTGTCAATTGTTACCACTGAAGCAAAGGAATCAACATAAAGAGGACTCCTTAAACACCATAAATTGAGTGAATCTCTACACTGAGGGTGAGGACGAGCATGAAGATGCAGATGTGGCTAGTGCAGGTTACCATGTGTTAGGAGCACCTAGCACAGTGGCTGTAACGGCTATATTGAGATTTCATGGTGCTGATGGATCTATATCAAGTTATATTTATTTGGCCCAAGCAAACAAACCTACCTGAGTGATCAATTCAGGTGAAGAAGGAGAGCAGTTGGTCGCGTCTATTCTTTTATGAATGTGGCACCAGATGGTGAAGACACTATCAAGGCTAATACAAGCACTGTTGCTTTAAACCAATTTGGGGAGTCAGTCGCTGACGTCCTTGACACTTGAAAACCCTTTGGCAAGAGCACAATGAAGTTGGAAATTACCATACTTAGGTTGCGCGTACTGGAAGTGCTGGACACTTGGGCCCCAGTGAACATTATCTCCTCCAAACTTATGAGGAAACTCAAGCTTATGCCCAACATTGATTACGATTTGAAATACCATACTTCAGGACCTGACATTACCCGTGCCTTAGGAGATTATTCTTCTTTGCCTTAAGATTTGGGCTCATAGACTTGATGGCATCCGCAGTGGTATTGAACAACAACCACTATGATTTCTTATTGAGACTCAGTTTATTCTTGAGTTTGGGGCGAAGATCAACTTTACCACTTGCAAGTTAGTATTTTGAGCTACCAAATTTCCCTGATGTTCAAGGTTGATGATGTTAAAGTTATGAACAGTGTACGTGATTGGTCAAAACAGACCAATCAATCTATCTAAATCATTACATCTTAGTTGAGAAGGGTTTAAAACAACTACTACCTACTGTGAGCACTAAGAAGGACTTCCCTTGAGCGCTAGTGAAATATGGAGGTTTGACAAGGGGAACAAAGAAGAATGACCTTGTCAATAAGTATTAAGATTCCTCTTGAAACAATAATGGAAGTGTAAAGTTGACAGGAATCCAAGAGCAAGATCTTAAAGTATTAACGGAATTCTAAGATATCATTTACTCTGAAAAGCTGAACATTGTCTATGGTAACATTACTACCAAACCAATGTGAATAGAAAAGGGACAAGTTGTATCACTGGCCTGACTGACCAGTTGCCAAGATATGAGTCCATCCACATAGTAGGAGGTTTTGACGAGCTCAGGTTTGGGGAAGTGACCCCTAAGCAGTAAAAAGAGTTAAATGAACTTTTGGACGAATTTAATGACTTCTTTAGCACTAGTCCAACAACTATGGCCTGTGCAAAGTGGAAGTCTATAAATATGGACACCGGTTCCAATATCCCCTTAAAATCTAAACTTTAATGTTGTTTGAAGACAAATGATGCAGTCATCACACAAGAGCTCAACCAAATAGCTGAAGCCTGGCTGATCTGTCCATCAAAGTGCACATGGGCATCTCCTTTGTTGCTGGTGCGCAAGAAGAATGGTAGCCATAGGGTAGTCATGGAATACCATCGCCTAAACGAGATAAACAAGAAGTATTTGTACCTGTTGCTACGCATCAATGATGCTTTGAAACTCCTGGGCAGCTCAAATTACTTTTTGGCAATGGACCTATCCTAGTGGCTAGTGGCAAGTGGGGCTCTCACCCGAGGACCAGGAGAAATGTGCCTTAAGCAGCAGCCAAGGTTTTTTTGAACCCAAGAGGATGCCATAGGGGCTCTGTACACTCCTGCAACCTTCCAACATTTTATATATTGCATCTTCGGTGATCTTAAGTTATCAAGTGTGTTTATATACCTCGATGAAATCACTTTGTTCAGTCTCATGTTCAAGAACACCTGTAGAACCTCCAGGAGGCCTTTACATGGCTTCATACATCCAGCTTAAAATTGAAGAAAAGCAAGTGCTCTTTCCTGATAAGCTGGAATTCCTAGAGCACGGGATTAGCGCAGCTAGAATCAAACCTTGGGGTGGTAAAGTGAATGCAATTGTGGCAAAGGAGCCACCAAAGAGTATGAGGAACATTTAATTGTTCTTAGGAATGGTGAAATACTACAAGCAGTTTATCCCCCATTTTGCAGACTTAGTAGTGCCCTTATCTACCTGCTGACTAAAGAGCTGAAGTTAAAATGGAGCCTGGAACAGGAGCAGTCATTTGTAGAGTTGAAGTCATGATTGGTAAAATATCCAATTAAGGCCTATCTGGACATCTAATAAAACATTTTAATTGTACATTGACACCAGTGATGTGGAACTTAGTGCAATCATAGAACAACTAAATGAAGACATGGTAGATCACCAAATTGAGTATCAATCCTAAGTATTCATCAAAGCCAAAAAGAATTATATAGTTACCAAAGGCAAGAGCTTGGAAGTAATCATAGCAGTCAAGCACTTTAGAATCAATCTATATGGAGTTTTTCAGATTAGTCAAAAATCACATGTCACTACGCTAGCTAATAAACATGAAGAATCCTGATGGACGCCTTGCCCTTTGGGCTGTCTTCCTCCTTAGTATGATTTTGAAATCATACCGCAACATGAGATAAGCACCTCAACGCGTACATTGTCAAGATTACCGTTGTTACACCTGCAAGCACCCAGTATTGATCGCCTCTACAGCCTAATTGGGCTACCTGAAGATCCTGACAGGACGAGACATAAGAAGTCAAGAGCTTCCTACACAAATGTTCTAAAGACACCAGCATGTTGATGGAAATCTGCAAAAGAAGTTTCATGACAAATGGTATCAATGCATCCGGCCCAGTGATCGCATGGAGTTAGTGATGGAGGCTCATAAGCATGTATGCCATGGACGATTAAAGAAGACATCATTATACTAAAAGGAGAGGTCTTACTGGGAGTGCATGTCCAATGAAGTACACCAAGCCTTGTAGTTGTGTGTACCTTGTGCCAGTTTTCACCCGCTGAAATAAGATTTGAGTTTACACTGATTCCCCCCACTTCCCCATTCAGCAATGTCTTTATTGACGTGGTGGTACCATTGTCAACTGTATCCAGTGGAGCCAAGTTTATCTTAATAGCGATAGACTACTTTAATATGTGTGTTGAAGCATTTTCAGTTAAAACATATATAGAAAATTCTACTTCTCATTCCTTTTACAAGCAGGTGATCACAACGCATGGATGACCTCAAATGCTACTATTGGATAATGGAAGATATTTTATCCCAGATGTGGTGAAGAAACTGATGTATTAGGTAGGGGTGAAGAAGAATTTCATTACCCCTACTATATCCTCCAATAGAAGTGTTGAAAGAGTGAACAGGCCCCTAGGAGGAATTTTAAATAAGATGACTCTCAACTAACTGTTGAAGTAGTACCAGTTGCTCCCATCAGCGCTGTTGGCTTACCAGTTAAGCCATCATTGAGTGATTGTTTTGTCCCCCTTTAAAACATGTATGGGCGAGAGGCCGCACTGCCTACCCTCCTGGCACCCATCATCTCAACATATTAAAAAACCTGCCACTGGGAGTCACCAACAGAAGTTGGCTAAAGAGCTTATAAGAATACAGTTAGAAGCATCAAGAAACATTAAAATGAACCTACCTCTAAGCCAAAGAGAGAGCTGAAGAAGAACCAAATTACCTAAGTTTAGCATAGGAGACAAGGTTTCTTACCACCTGCAGGGAACACAACCAAAGAAACTTCAGGCCATTTGGACTGGTCCTGCGACCATCTTAATTAAGAGAGGATCAAAGTATTCTATCCAAGTTGATGATACCAGAATTTGTTTAACAGAGTGCACACCTAGCACCTCAGATCATTTCTTAGGTCTCATTTTGGAATGGGAAGTGTCGTGGATGAGGCCATTCTGGTGCCACTAGTCATTCATTGACCAGCGGAATGAACAAAAATAACCCCAAAAGTGGTGAAGGTACTGGTGTCCCACCCACCATAGATGGGAGTGATCAAGGCCCTTTTATAAGTGAGGGAATGAGAAGAAATTTTCAGTCAGGTTGAGATGATGTCATGAGCAATAATTTTCAACAAGAACGAGGTGACATCATGCAAAATAATTTTCTCCCTGCTGAGTTGGATATTTTAATATATGAGGACAATGTCGTCACCACAATTCCTTATAAAAAGTGACCCCCTTATATACCTTTGGGGGTATGAAATAATTTCCATTCCACCATTGCTGAAATGATGAGTGAACCAAACTATGCCAACAAAAGCTTCTGATGTTTGAAGACGAATATTACTAAATCAGGCAATCATCTAATTTCAAAGTGACTCAAAGTCATGATGTGAGGCGCATCATAGGAGCGCCATCATTTAAAACTGAATTCAAGATGGATATTACTAAATTTTGTAATTAACCAGTATTGCCATAATGTACAATGGTCTAAAACCCAGAAGAGGGACCTAGTAAAAAAGCCCCAGAACATTTAGGTTCAGGGGTAACCACTAAAAGATAGATCTTGAGGCTACTGGAATTATCACAAATGGATTAAGCTACTAAAGCAGCAGTCAGAAGACGTTTGGCTAGAGGATCTTGAGTTAACCTCATATTAAAATCCCAAATTCCCAAAAATTGCTGAATACCCAATTTATTTAATATCTTGAATTTCCTGTGAAGTATAATATAGTTCATGTTTTACCTTAATAAAAAACTTTTCTACAGAATTTTGAGTTTGTCCTTTTGTTTGCACTTTTGTCATATAAAGTGTAGTAATCGCCAATACACTTTCTAAATTGACCAGTTTTGAAGAAGAAACTCTCTATAGAGGATACTTTGGTGCTGATAACGCCAAGGGAGAGTTGGAAAGGTTCCCGTTAAAGCCTGAGGTCTTATATGTAAAAAGTGTCTAGTGTGTCAAGAAAATCGTATTAAGCGTAGACAATTAAATCAAGCGTTTGATGCTACAAGGGTAGTATCAAAGGGGGAGCTTAGCGAGAGTGATTGTGGTGTTAGTAAAGGTTGCTGGTGCCTAATTTGCGTGGAGTAGACCCCCTGAGCAGCAAGTCAGCCTCTAAAGTTAAGTGAGCTGATGTCAGCGCACTGACTCCAAGAGTAGTAAAAGTATCCTCCACATTGTTTAAAACAGCGCCATAAAATCTAGAAAATCTAGTACCAACAAGAAATTATTAGTTTTTATTGGGAAGTACTATAAAAGTACACTAATGCAATGAGCTATATGCCCCTTTGCTAGTGGTACTTGCATGTCCAGAAGTTCTATATTGTGATGGTAGGCTACATCAGGAGATAGTCTCAACTGTTTTGTGAGATGACTGGGTACTACATTCACAGGAGCGCCGCTGTCAACATTGTCTTGCGCCTAAACTTTGTTTACACAAATATAATATAAGTACAATCATAAATATAGTGTGAATCACCATTTATTTAAAAAGTATAAAAGGAGTAACAACTTGACTAATCATATTCTCAATTTATTCTCCTATATTGGGGAAGTGGGTATGCAAGTGTAACAATTGATGATCGTACATGAGTCTCTTAATGTTGGGAATTATGAGATTTGTGTGCATCAATAGTTGCAATTCTGTTATTCTGAGTAAGATTTTCTTATTCAGGTTGATAATAGAATATAATTAAATAAATCATTTATTTAATTGGTTTTGCGTTCTGAAGTTCCCCTCCATTTCTCCGTCAAGTTGCCTGGATGCCATCAATTCTGGAGGCTTTTGCGCCCCTCATTACCCACAATTCATTCAGCCTTTTTTGGAAGCATTTCAAATCGAGGTCAGCTCCAATGTACCTCACTTTGGAATTCTATTCTGACTTCGAGTCAACTCCCAATAAAGTCCACTATTCGCTGGATCTGTTTTATTTAGTTTTATTTATTTAAAGCAAGGATTGGGGGTGTTGATGGCGGCGCAATGAGGAGGAGAGGAAGGGGGTGGATGCGCCAGGATTCTCTTGAGAGTGGCCTTGCTCAGGTGAGAGGGGAAGGAGCAAGAGTGGCGCAAGGCAACAGAGGCCAGTTGACCGCACCTTGGCTGGGTAACCCCAAGGTAACAGAGGCCGGTGCACCGCACCTCAGCCTGGTATGCCTGGCAAGGCCATCCATTTGGACATGACCATTTGGAGTTGTTACAGCCACATATGGGGGTGGTGGTTTAGGGCTGGTGGCGGGCTGGGCCTTGGGAGCCCCATCCGTTACAGCAAGGTCTCAATCAGTAAGGTTACATTGACTCCTTTTAGGAGAGGAATGGATTAGAACCCAGTGGTATCTCCAAATTGACAATGCACAACAATTTTTGTAGTATATGGTTTATAGAAAACCTCTTGTCCCTTTCATCTTTGGCTGCTTGTTTGCTTATGGTGATGGACAAAACTGTAGGGATGCTCTTATTGGATTCATGAGTATGAGAATAACTCACATTTTGCTCCAGTCATTAGGACAAAGCTGGATAATAACTGTTAGTAGAGTGTCCCCCTTCTGCTACTGAGGTTCTTTTCCCTGGCTGTTATCCTCTTGTGATGCAACTAGGTTTACCCCGAGGCGTCACTTAGGGTAGTTTGCCGCGTAATGTCATAGATTAACAGATCCAACAAGTTATCTCAGCTAGGGTACAGCAATTTCTAAAATTTACTTGATGTAGATGGAAGGCTATGTGGTTCTTCTGTTGCCTTTATAACTCTTGAAGGCTGGTTGGTTTGGACTTCCATATTGGGAAGCTTAAACGTAACTTCGCACCTCTTCAGGTAATCAATCATAAATGGTTTATCCAAATCCTTTACAAGCACTGGAAGCAAGGAGCATTGTAACTTGGGATTATGATTTGTGGCATTTTTGAGCATGATTTGATGTCAAAGTCCACCATGGCTTTAACATCCAGAAATACTTGGCCACATTGTAAACTGGTCATTGAACTAGGTAATGTTTCATTATTCTTGAACTGAATGGGAATAAATTCAAAGTACCAAGTATCCATGCGTTTGGGACAACCAAACCATTGTAAAACCGAATTCATACATCAGAAAAGGTCAAATGTTTCTCAGGTAAGTAGGTCATAATCTAAAATACAATTCTCTTAAACAGTTAATCATAGTAGCAGCTTAAAAAGGTCATTGACTCCATACATGGTCATCATGAACATCTCTAAGAATAACTGCACCTTCCAATGCTTGTCAAATTTTGAAAGTTTAACCAGAATAAACTTGCCGGTGTCTTGGATAGACGATTCCTGATTTAACATTATTGGTGCAGTGCTAACCCAAGGTTCTGGGTTACTGGCATAAGGTTGACTCTGTTTGGTAGCTGGGGTCTCCACAGAAGAAGGCAAAGCGAAAAATGATGGTGCTACAGAAGAGTGGGTTGATGCACTGGTTCTTGGATTACATTCTCCTATGGGTTCTTTAGTAATTGCTCTGAATAAGAAGGAGGCAGGGTTTGACAAGGGCTATACCATTTATCATCTTATATCTCCCCTTCAATCTGGCGCTCCCATGCGGTAAAGTTCTCATGGTATTTGAAAACATTGCAGCTTGAATTGTTGCAATTCTGTAAGGCTTTTCACAGCCACACAAACTAGTGCGCAAGTACTTCAATTCACTCTTGTGGACAGTCTATATGTTACAAAGTTTGTGTACATGGTGCCATAACTCATTGTTTGACTGAAGGAAATAATTGCTATTTTTTACTTAAGTATCCAACTAGTTCTCTCAATCCTTTAATACCCTGCTGCATTTAAAGAATGGGAATTCTAAGGTCCCAATAGCCAGCCACACAACCCTAAATTGGAGAGTTGCCTCCATCCAATAAGGGTAAATGTGTATGTGACCTATCCTAAAATTTATTATAATTGTTGTATTGTCTAACTGGCTGAAGTATGGTAGTGAACCAGTCCAACCACCCTCTACCACTGATGTAATCACCAACACCACATCTCATTCTCACCACTAGGCCTTTGGATCAAGGCCTGGAGCTGATCAGGCCTCTGCCACCTGGGAATTAATCAGGGCTTGGTCTACTGGATCACTCTGGATTCCTCGTGGCTCTGGCACCTGTCTTGCACTACAAGATGAGGTCAGACTTGGTCCTGCCTCTTTGGAACACTCAGTTACATAGGGAATTTTGGATACATGGCTGAAATGGGAGCGAAGCTCCATGAAGATGGGTGGTACCTAAGTAGTGAATCTTGAGGACCAACATGACTTTAAGAAATAACCTTCTAATTAAGTTAAATCAAACTTGTGCTTTATTTTTGTTTTGGCAGGATAAGAATTCCAAGGTGAGGATTGTCTTATTAATTTCGCTCTAAAATCATGGAGATGGTACATAATGGAGTTTAATTTACCATTTTTAAATAAGGTCTAAAAAATTAGTAAATAGAAATTCCTCGGCGCATTTGCCACCTCAGACTCATTAACTTAAGAATCCAATCATGCAAAAACCATCCAGATTGACAAAACTATTTAGATTATCTGTATTATCAATTTTGCATCGACTCAAGGTAAACTTTTTATATGTTTATAATTTACAATTACTAAGCAATAAATTGTTTTGTCAAACTGCATAGATGTTTGTTGATTACTGATTTTTTATAACTCAGACAGAAGGTAGTTGGTGATCTCATATTGCTCCATAATAGTTGTGCAGCTACTCCCATTTTGAGTTGGGTATATTGGTTGAGAACCTTGGCTGCCTCAGCCTGACAAGTAATGTCTCTCAGAGTATCATAGCTACATTTGACCTCCTCCCTGGGGTGAGATATCCCTTAAAACTATACATTTGTGACTCCACAGTTGTCTATGACTTGATATCATATAGGCAATATTCTAGTTTAAATAATTAACAAATTCATTCAAACATTGTAAAATTTGGACACTAAGTTTATAATTATTGTTGAAAGCTTAGTGAACACCTTTGAAGCAGGTTTAATCTGCCTTTAAGGTATTGCAGTGATTCCAGAATTTGTTGGTTTTTGTTAAACACTTCACATAATTAGGGCATGATGGCAAAAAATAGTTAATTGGGAATTTCACACAGTGAGTTAGAGAAACCTGGCAAGACTTTTTTCTATCAGAGATAGGCTATTAGCTTGTTGTAGTATCTGACTATGCCTCAGAAACCAGAATTTTCTCATATTGTTGAATCAGCTGTTCCTGATTCTGCTGATGAGCAAATAAAGTGGACATTAGATCAGATTGTTTAAGGCCAAAGAGTCAGTTTTTAGATTAAAATATCCCCAATTTGTCTCAGCTGCTCCACGGTGATCACATAATTCTCAAAGCTCTCAAAATAAGAGATATTGAAATACAATTTCTTCCAGTGCTAGTCAATTAGGAGTAGGAGGATTAATATAGAAAAGTGATGAGGTAGTTGTTTTTACCATTTTCCCCTTCCTGAATTGGGTTAATCAAAAAGTTTAAAAGTTAATCTTTTCTTCTACTACAAGCCCCTATAGTGAGCATCTCTTGTGTATTATAAAGTCCCTTTATGCAATACTTGCACAGGTAAATATTGTCCAGTCCAACTCTAGCTATATCGTCTAGCTTAACTATATGGCAAAGTTTGTTTTCTAGTATAGGTAAGACTACGCTAAAACCATCTAGTACTAAAAAAAGACTACGCTAAAGATCTACACTAATAGATGAAAAGTATAACAAATAAAGCAATTTTTTAAATAAGTGAATAACATTTATGGTCATATAACTTCATTCAAGGTGCTGTAGAGCTCTCATGATGAGGATCATTGACTATTGTTCAAGGCAGTTGTGAAAAAAATTGATTCATCAGGAAAAAATTGAATGGGAAGTCAAGGGGTTGATTTAAACAAGATAAGAGGGCCATGAGACCTTACTTATCAAGCTGTTTTATCAACAGATATTATTTCAGATACTACACTTTATTCAATAGAAAAGTCCCAGAAGACCTTACTTATTTATCTTTTTCAATAAAATTTGAATAAAAAAATAAAAAACGATATTAGGGTGGAGGGCGGGGTGGAATCCAAACTGGTGGGGAATTTAATGGAGTGGGTCAATTATTTCTCTAATATGGCAGGTTTAAAAGCTTTATCAATTGCTAGAAATGGGATGGTTCCCCAATCTTGGATTCAGCGCGGCATAATTCAACCTTGGATTAACTAAATAAGGCAAAAAAAGGTTTCAATATATATAATTTTTAAAACCTTATTATTGATCTCTAAATTTGTCCAAATTTAAACCATTTAAATCATTTATAGATGCTAAATGAATAATATAGATTGTAATTGAAAAGAAAGTTGACCAGATTTGGAAATGAATAATAATGGGACCAGATTCAAAAAAACAATCAAGAGAATCATGCAGATGAGAACCAGTGAAAGTACTAATTTCATTGAGGATTACAAGACTCTTCCAAATGGTTTTCACTTTCTGGCAGTGTACAAACTGATTCAGTACGTCCTCAAATTGGCCACAGTGAAGGCATGCTGATTTGGTTGGATCACTGTGGTCTGCTGTTCTACAAACATGACAAAGAACCTTCCAAGTGTTGACTTGAATATGCAGTGGTAGTATTCTATCAAAACAAAATGCCAAATCATTTCTGTAGTTATTAACCTTGTAAACCAATTAAGTTACATAATTTCTTGTTGTAAGATAACCCATTTTCATGTTAATAATTCTGTCTCTCTTAGAATTAACGTAAAATTGTACTTCCTCTTAATTTCAAATTCTTATGCCATATAATTACTAATACTTTCTCAAGTAGTCAACTAGCCTTCTTGGGCCAATTGCTTTCTTATACCCAAGAAGGTATTTGTTCATCGGGTTGGGACCATCTAGTAATAAAAAAAAGGTATTTGTTCATCACTTCTGGAGAGTTTGGTAACCTAAATCCAAGGCTTCGTGCAAAGATAGTTCTCAATGCTTGGGCCCATTGTAGTTTGTTTATCTAATGGTAAAAACATCACTGGAATTAGAAACTTTTCAAAGATTTGGTTAAAGAGCTTTTATATTAGCAAGCCCTTCACACCGGTACTTCTGCTCCCATATAGCCTGTCTATTGCCACTAGTGAATGGCTTGTACCCCATATCCAGCGCTGAATAGCCACCTCAACCTTAGACAGAAACTTCTCTGTGAAGGGGACAATGTGTGCAAGGTATTTTTCATTGAATGTTATGAAGTTGTTAATGGGGTTGACTCTTCCCATAACACCTACATCTCTGATCTCTAAAGCTATTGAATCTTGTGTTCATCAACTTAAATAGATCTTCTTCTAATACTTGATCCATTAACCCATCCTTTGTTAGTAGGACTCCAAGATGACGAACTGGGTCTGTAGTGACGTTCACACCCCATAGAGGTTTGATAGGCTTGTCTCTCAAGTAAATGACAAGCGATTTGTTAATGTTGATATTTGCTTGGTTAGAAGCTTCATATTGGGCAAATAACTTTTCAATCCTTTTTCATCTTCAGCACCTGATGCTGCCACCACACAGTCATCAGTAAAGTCTAGACACTTGATAGGGGCTTGGCCATAAACTTTGGCTCATGTTAGCTGGTGGTTCAGTGCTCAAAGCAAGGTATCTAGGGTGTAATTGTCTAACTATGATCTTAGTGGATCCCCTTGTTTAAAGCCACGACTTAGTAAGATAGGGTCTGTGACAAACCCAGGACCAAGTGACTTCATAGATGAGGAAGCTGTGTAAAATTGCTGTATAATAAATGAACCTTGAGTCAAGTCCTTCTCTGATCATTGCAGCAGTAGCGTAGTTCCAGTCTACTCTGTCATAGGCCTTCTCTTGGTCTAGGAAGCAGAGTATCCCTTTTGCTATAGGGACATGCGTTGTATTGGGTCTTTGGGTGAATATTATTTCATATATGTCTGTTGGGAATAAACCCAAACTGATGATCTAAGATGTTGCTTATGACACTTTCCCTAGCCTTGATGGCAATAGTTT
>JAKSZP010012272.1:0-75648 GCA_022478985.1 Massospora cicadina
TACAAGGGGTTTTTGCAGGAAGTCCAACTTTTGGCTTGGGACAGTTGAGCCCTGGCTCCCATGATGTTTAGCATCCCTATTGACACTGAGGTGCCCGCGGTGCCTCAGGAGCAGTTGGGAGGGCCCTCTGGCCCTAACCCACCGCGGCTCATTTTGGCCATGCTCTGCGTCTGTACTTCAACTCTCTCAGTGAAAATGTCAGTTCCCTTGATCTGACCCAATTTTTCGCAGGAATTGCAGTTTTTGGAATTTACGTTATCTTTTCCTGCACATCTCTCATGATGGTTCAATGTGGGGTGCTGATTGGCCTCGTAATTTTGGGGTTTGATTTTTGAGGATTATGCACCGCATTTTCGCCCATATTGCAGCTGAATTGTTCCTCAAAGTGTGCATTATTGATGTTGCTTGGTGAATCAGTCAAGTTGCTGTGAAAATTTTCAACCTGGGAATATTGTTCTGATTGGTTGGCTCAGTGTATATCTGAAATGTCCTCTTGAATTTATCCAGGGTCGATGGATGATTCTCATGTGCTGCCACCTCGGCCAATACTCGCTTGTGGGCTTTTTGTGCTGCTTTGCATTGCTTATGTGTAACTGGTTCCACGATGGAGTAAAGTCCATATTCACCACAGCAGAATGGGTGGTGGCCATCAGTCATTCTGGCAAAGTTTTTGTTACTTTTGTCCATGGCTTCCTCACAGTAGTCTGCTTCCATTAAGCCCTCCTTCATGGGGCATGCGTGTTCCTTGTGTCCCAATGAACTGCAGTGGTTGCATATAGGTGGTGTGCATTCCAGTGTAACTTGGAATGCGGATGACTGTCCCCCAGGAAAAAGTGAAACTCTGCTGTGCAGGGGATTCTTGATAAGTCATCTCCCACTTCAGGGAATGGATTGATCATGGCTATAGCTTTGACTGTGCACAGGGTTGACATCAGGAGAAATCGTTGTAATTCAAGTTTTATAATTTCTCATAGGCTACGAACCCTTTGTGGAGCTCCTCCTTAGATGAACAAAGTTTTCGCTTTGTTCCATCTGGTGCACGCGGTGCGCACTATTTTTTTGCCCTCAGGAAGGGCAATTTTAACACAGACTTTTGCTGCGGCATCTGCTTCTTCAGCTGTTTTGAAACCAATATTGATCCAGCTGCAGCCCATGTTGTTGGCGACATATACCACGTGGGGGAAAAGGGGGGCTGTGCCTTGCATGTTTTTCTCCCACAGGGTCAGGGACTCATCCCCAAGGAAGAGTCAGAGCCCGTGTTCCACCTTTGAAAGGGGCTGGTTACATTGGATGTACATGTATTGATCTTGTTTTAAAGTAAATACCATAAACCTGGATGGTGTCTGAGTTTGTGGTTTCTTAGCGGCTTGGGTTCCTGGTCCCCCTCCAGGGCGTTTCTTGCCCTTGGGTGCACCGTTTTGCGCACCTCTTGATGCGACGCTTGCCCAGGTTGTATTAGATTTATTATTAAAATCGCCCATCTCTCCTGTGTGATTATCAAAAATTGCTGTTAAGATCAAATCATAGTAAGTAAAGTGATTATTATGAGAAAGAAAAGCCCACGTCAATGACATTACAAATAAGGATTTGTATCTGCTGCCCAGAATTGACGATGCTTTGGACTGTCTGAGAGGGGTGAAATACTTTACCATGATGGAACTTATCTCAAGATATTTGCAAATCAAATTTCCTAAAGAAAAACAGGATAGGTGCACAATTATTGTGGCGCAAGGGCTATTTCAACTAACGTGCATGCCACAGGGGCTGTGCAACGTGCTGGTGACCTTCCAGCTCGCGATGTACAGCTTTTTGGTGGATTTTAAATTGTTTTATGTACTGGTATACCTGGAAGATATCAATGTCTTCTTTTAGACGTTTTCCAAACATCTGGAGCACCTTGAACAAGTGTTTGAATGGCTGTTAAAAGCCAATCTATAGATAAAGCCTAAAAAATTGCATATTCTTTATAGAAAGATTGGAATATATTGGATTTGTCATTGATCCTAAAGGCTTTCAGCCTCAGCCTCAAAAGGTGAATGCAATAAACAACATTTAAGCCCTGACGAGTATAAGAGATGTTCAAGTATTCTTAGACATGGCAGGATACTATCAAAGATTTATTGAAGGGTTTGCAACAATTGCCAAACCCTATTCCATTTGCTACAAAGAGGAGTTCATTTTTTCTGAGCAGCCAGATGTCAGCAGGCCTTTTATGCATTGAAGACCACGCTGAACACGGCGCTTGTCCTCCAATATCCAGATATTAACAAGCAATTCATCAAACAAACTGATGCCTCATTGACTGCAATTGAAGGTGTGTTATCCCAGGTCAGGGATGATGGGGAGGAGCATATTGTCGTTTATTAAAGCAGAACTCTGAATAAGCATGAGCGTAATTATACAGCGACCAAATGAGAGTGTTTGTCTGTGATCTATGCTTGTGAACAATTTCAGGTGTACACTCATGGCACAAAGTTTCAAGTAGTAATTGATCACAGCTCTTTATGCTGGCTCCACAACCTCAAGTATCCTGAGGGTCGTTTAGCCCGCCTAGCTCTGAAATTAATGGTGTATGATTATGAAAATTCTTCATAGAGCTGGAATAGCCCACTAAAACGCATATGGACTATCGCAACTTCCTATTGTGGCCGTTCTTAGAAGCTTGGCTGATGAGCTCTATAAATAATGATCAATTAGAAGTATGAGGATGAGACACCTGAAGTAAAGAAGGTAAACAAGAGAGCATTCATAGACACTGGATATAGGAATAGTATTTTAAGAATTAAAGCCTGATGGGCAGCTAAGAATTTTCTTGAAGTCTTCTGAACAAATGTATCTATTACTTAGGCCCACAAGGCCATCAGGCACAGAAAATTGACCAAAACGCTGGAATTAATTTGATCCAACGACTACTGGGGTTCCATGCAATTTGTTATCCAAGATGTAATTGAAAAGTGTCATTCCTGCCAAATCGCAAACCCCATGAAATTGGATGAAAAATTTATTAATCAAACCTGACTGGCCTGGCATACCATATTGATTAAATTTTGTGGCCCCTTGCCTGTGAGTAGCCTGGGCAAAAAGTACACTATTGTTGCTATTAACCATCTGATGAAATGGGTCAAAGCAAAAGCAATATGAGACGTTGGGGCCTTGAACTGCCAAGTTCATCATGTATTGATTTTCTACAATCATGGATGTCCTTAGAAGATCCTGATGGATACCGGAACAAATTTTACTGCACAGATGATGCAACTCTTGGATTAGTTGATGTCCATCAAAGGAGTGTTGTCAAAACCATACTACCTTAAGACTAGTGGTATGGTAGAACAAGTAAATGGCACCCTAGTCAGCATATTGCACAAAAATGCAGCTGCGGTGCCTTCACAATGGACTACCTTCAATAATGCTACAGTGTTTACATAAAACATTGGACATCATAGCAGCACGGGATAATCTCCATTTCAGTTTCTGTATGGTAGACAGCCTCTCTCCCCACTATATATTCTGCACTCAATACAAATGAGGCAGTCAGCCCTATGAGCTATGTCAAACAACTGGTGAAGTCCTTAATTATGTTGCAATCTGAGGATTATCAGAATGTGATTAACCAAAAAAAATCAAAAAAGTTATGATGATCCTACCCAAGATGCTGTGTCCCAGTTCCAGAAAGGAGATTTAGCAGTGTATTGTGACACTCATACCGCAGGCTGCAAGCACAAGTTGGCCACACTTTGGAAAGGTCCGTTCATGTACTGGAGAAATCATTTGTAGACATATATACCATTGTTGGAAATTAACCAGATGGATTCCTCCAGATAATATCAAAATTAGGGGTATCAGATATTCAGGCGTGATTGCCAGCTAATAGCCTAGTTCAATGTTATTTATTGTTTATAAAAATATTAGTGTTTAATTTCAGTGAATTCCCAGTTAATCGCCAACCCCAAAATCGTGGGTGATGATGGGAATTTATGGTGGAAAGCCAACATATTTGTACAACCATCTGACAACGATTTAACTGACTTTAATCTGAGTTCGCAAAATTTCATCCCAATGCCAATTGCCATGAAAATTGATTGTGGGATTTTCCAGCGGAAAAGTTAAAGTAAAATTCATTTAATTGTTTAAGTATAAATTTACAGCCTAGTTTGCAGTACTGGTGACTTATGCTGAGGATGCTCCAAGTATCTATTATACTAGAAATTTATATATGGCTGACTGGTGAATTGTACTGAGGATTAGTTGATCTAATATCGGTTATTGGGATAATTGGTTTGGGATGGAATCTCTACCATGGATGACTGCTATTGGTTGAGGTTGCAGCTTGGATGGCTGAGGGGTTTTCATAGGCGTAGTAGCTTAGAGTATATATAGTCTTCCTTCCCTCTAATTAAAGATCTCTCTTTTGCCCATCTTAATTTAGTTGTTAGTAGTTAGTCTGCTAGATGGGAAAAGGTGGGACTGGAGATCCTGAAGAAGGTGTGGGGTGATGTGCCTATAGTAGCCGATGCTGCAAGCTCCCATACCTCCTCCCTATGAGGAACTGATGGGAACCTGGCCAACTGGCCACCAATGATGGTGTGCTGATGGCTGTTAGCCATTAGGGTGGTGAAGCGCGAGAGTGTCATAGCTGCCCAGGATGGGGGATGGACTTTCTGTGGCACACCCAAGAGGGGCTGGTAATTGGTCATGAGTGTAGTGTAGTGCAGGAGTGACATAGCCACCCAGGATGGAGGATGTACTCACCAGGGCGCATCCAAGAGGGACCATAGGGCTAAGGCGAAGTCATTGGTCTGCTGTGTTGGTAGGTTGAAAATGGACTTGTAGGTTTTGGTAAGGCTATAAAGGCAAAACAGCAAGGGTCAACCAGTCTCCATTCTGGTTGGCCTGGAACACTTGTGGAGCCCACTGTTTGGAAAAGAGATTTTCCAAAATTGGTGCTCACTACATGGGGTTTAGCTGGTCGGCTTGCTCAAGTAGTTGAAGGACAGGTTAGGAGATGGCAAGGGCCACTGGTTTGGACCTGGCGCTCCTTTGAGGGGGAGCTGAAGTATGTTTGACCCACCATCATGTTGGTTTCACTGGAAGAATACCATCTGGTTAAGTGTGGGGAAATGTCAAAACTAACCAGATGGATTTCTACCAATAATATCAGAATTAGGGGTGTCAGTTAGTTGAACATGATTGTCAGCTAATCGCCTAGATATTATTTTATGCTATAAAATTATTAATTGTCTAAGTTCAGCGGATTTCTAGTTTGATGTAACTCCAAAATTGCGGGTGATTATGGGAATTTTTGACAGAAAGCTGACATATTCATATCAACCATCTGACAATTTGTTTAAAAAACCTCATTCTTTATTTAAAAAATTAAAAGGAAAGTAAGAGGGGAGGGCGGAATACATGCAAATTGGTTAAGGATAAAGGACCAGGAATTTGGGCCGCTAGGGACCTAGTACCCCCAACCATTGCTGATTGCCATCAATATCCATGGTTCTAGCATTGGTGGGATTACAGCTGATTTGATTTTTAATCAATCTGTTGCTTCATCACATATGATGAGTGATCCAGCAGGAAAAGCCAAATGTGCAGCTTTGTAAAACCTGGGATTTGGTGAAAAATTTTGTGATCTGTTGGAGCTGATTGGTGATAATCTGAATGGTCTTCAGCACCAAACCTTTGTGATGGGAGCGCTCATTGGCCAAACACTTAGAAATGAGAGCCAAGTGTTTTACCCATACACAATAATGGTAGATGAAGAGAATAATTGGATTGGGGATGATTGCAGGGTTTTTACAAAAAAAAAACCTGCAACAGATGCATTCCCTAGGTGATTGTTTGCCTGAAAGGATGTAGCGCATTGTGGACCAATAATTTTGAATATGGCACATTTTTAATATTGGTGAGTGATATCTGCTTCCAGTTCAGTGCATACAGGGCACTCCTTGTGCAGGTAATCCAGTACACTGTGTCTAAATGATTTAAACGCATGGTGAAGGATCTGGTAGGTTACTGACCAATAGTTAGCTGTTACCAGTTGGGAGTTCAGGCCTAAGATCAACTCTCTCATCTGGAAGTTGGTGTCATGGCCTTTGGTTTCCCAGTCGTTCAAGATTCATGGTTGAGCATGTGGGTTGCACCCAGGTTTTGGGAGCAGATCCACATATTCGATCTGGGTCAATCTGTAGTTGATTTTGATTGGATTGATGGCATATTTGTGGACAATTTGATTTCTTTCTTCCCAATTAATTGTGGAAATCATTGCGGGATTATGGGCCTTAACATCCTTGTGGATTTGGTCTACATCCCGATCTGCTAGTTTGAATGACCAGCCACCCAGGCGCACTGCCCGATCTCACAGTCACCAATAATGTGTGGTGCTTTTTTGGGAGGGTATTTGCGGGTGGCTTGCCATCCATTTGCATAGTAAGCTGGGTGAGACCAGCTCCTGAAGGCCCTGAGCTTTAGCCCAGTTCACGCTCCAGGCTAGGGTCGGGCAGTGCATGTGCATCTGCATCAGTTTAAGGAATGACTTAGCCCATATCCACTGAGCGTGGGATTCAAAATCCATAAGGCTCATGCCTCCTTTGGACTTTGGTTTGGACAGAGTTTCTAGTGCTATCAGTGCCTCTTTCGTCTTGAAACATAGGTATGTCTGGAGCATTGTCTTTATTTTTTTCTCTAGGTTTGGGCTCATTGGCAGCACATGGGCAACATACCACAATTTCAAGAAGATGAATATGTTGATTGCTAACACTTTCTCCTCAAGACATAGTCTGGAATTTTCCAGCATGCCATTTGGACCAATAGACTCAATAAAACCTCTTGCTCCATTTCCAGTACTGCTGGCCCCTTATCATAAAAATTATCCTTGAGTATCGGATCATCTGGGTGTTCATTACTGACGTTGTGTCAGTCAGTGGGCTGAAGTTCGAGATGCTGTTCTTCATTACAGAGGTTTTTGCTAAGTCTATCTTCGCATTTGATGCTAACTGTTATAGGACAAGTAGCTCCTCTGCGCCCTGTAGGTCAGTCAGCGAGCTAATACCTACCACCGTGTCATAGGCAAAGGCCAGCATTTTTAGTGGAGTTTGGTTGTGGTGGACTAGGCCCTGGAGTCTCGCGTCCGCTGCCACCAGTAATATGTTAGCTGCAAAATTGAGCAAAATTGGTGACATAGGATCACCTTGTTGGAGACTCTGACCAACCATAATGTCATCAGTTATGCCATCTGTGACAATCACCTTAGTTACCAGGCCCAAGTACAGTGTTGTAATCCATGATCTAAAGCTTTTGGGGATACTGACTACTTTCAACGCCTCATGTAGGAATGACCACGCTACCCAATTGTAGGCCTTTTCCATGTCAAGGAACATGATATATCCCTGCTCAGTTCCACACGCATCTTGTAGTACGTTTTAGACTTCTTTATGCTGTCACAAATACTCTTTCCCTTAATGAACCCATATTGGGCTTATGGAGCATATGCGGTGCCATTACCATCAGCTGATTTGATATTATGTGCATTAGCAGCTTATAATTGGCATTGGATACTGTAATTGGGCACCACTTTCATAGTTGGCGTCAGAGTCCCTTTTTGTACAAGAGTACAATTTGGGTCTCCTGATCTCCCAGGATTTGCTGTCCATTTAGAAAACAGTGATTAAATAGGGATTTTAGTTCTGGCATGATGTGGTCGCAGAATTCACTGTACATCTCCGCACACATGTTGTTGGGTCCTGGTGCCTTCATTCTTAGCAACTCTTTTAGAGCCCACTTAACTTCATTAATCAAAATTTCAGAAGATAGTTTAGTGACATATTCCTGCATACAGCTCCCGAGTTCTGTCATGGCCAGGTCAATTAGGGCGTCCATCACCAATTTGCTCATTACTCGTTGGTGGAATAGTTCTCCATAGAGCGTTTTATCTCACGCTTGATTGTTTCTGGGTCCTTTGATACCTACTCTTCTGCTGTCTCTACTTCACGTATCCTAGCCTCAGTTCAATTTTCCTTGAGGTGTGCTAGGCCCTCTTTGGTCATCACCCCACTAAGCTCTATTATTGGTAGTTAGAGATGGTCTGTTGCTCTAAATACTGTTTTGCCATTAAGGCCAAATACCTTTTGTTTTTGTTTGGTACTCACTCCACCATTATTCGCTGTTCTGCTAATTAAGCTTCAACCTCTCCAGTGTAGTTTTAGCTGTTTCATGGCGGTAATTCACTTGTTAGTTGTCACTTTTTTGACTTCATGCTATCATGATTTATCTTCTCTCTGATCCAGATCCATCATTCCATAAGGTCTATCTCTGGGTAACAATCCATATACGCGACCAGTTGATCCAATCTGGCTTCAATTGTCTGGCGCCATTCTCCGTCCCTCAGCGTTGCTGGTGCCAGTTGCCAATTGCAGTTCCTAGGGGGTTCTTCCAGATCAATATCTATGTGGAAGATCATGTGGTCACTTTTGGCAAAAATATATTGACTTTGCTGTTGGATATCAGTGGCCTGAGGTCAGATGACAGCAGTATATAATCCAGGCACAAACTGGCCTGTGGGTTTCCAAGGGAGTCATATATCCATTAAATTAGGTTGGCCAGATCATCATCCTCTTTGTTGATTATGAGGTAAATTATAAAGTTGACTAGGTATTCTAGCATCTCATCAGCTTTTCAGTTTGGACTTTTGCTTGTCAGGAACATATCCTGACTCGCATTTGTTCAACAGTTTAGGTCTCCTGCTATAACCGTTGTCACTTTGGCTAGTACTTCTAATAAAAATTCCCAAAATATTCAGTTTTTGTGGGGCTTCAGCAGAGTGTAGACTGCCACCACTTGAAGGCTCTTGTCAGTTTTCCTATGCATAACGGTTGCTATCAGGATTCTTCTGGTGTGAGTATCCTCCCCAGATCCAGGTATATGTTCTTGTTTAATGTAACGATTGCCACATGATCCATCCAGAGCGCCTGATAGCCTATTTGGCAGGACCATGTGTGATTCTTTGAATCATGGATCAAGCTCAGCACCATTTCCTTTTGGCAACCTGCTTGTATTACCAATATTAAAATTATATTTATATTATTGTTTGTTTTAAGATGGTGTAACTTCCATCTTCTTGTTTATATGCTCGCCATCCCCTGAGCATTTGTGGTTGCAATCCTCATTTCTGGCTGCTTGACCCACGCGTATGAGAATTAATATTTCAGGGTTGTCAATTGAGTCACAGATGGAGGTTTGCTTGTTGGTGGTCAGTGTCGCTGGGGGTGGGGGGTATTGGTTGACCTTTGTGGTCAGTTTGACGAAACTGGGATTGTCTTACTGACCATTCTTTGCACCGGAAATTCAGTTGCAATCCCCATCTCCCTATTGATGTACAACGGGGACAGTTTAATTACCAGCTCCAGGTGCTCCATTGTCCCTACTGGCGGTGTGGCAGATTCCCCCTCATCCATCAATTGGATTCCTGACCCTTCATTCAATTGTTTGGCAGATCTGGCTTTTTTGGTTGGGTTCTGATCAGCTGACTTTGCCAATCACATCGATTCAGTTGTTTTATTGCTAGTCTCTTTGGAGTTGTTTGCCAACAATTTTAAGTTGACTTCATATTTGCTTTTGACTTGTCATGATTAGATTTCATTTATTGTCATCTTGTTCTGCACATCCCTTCTTGGGGGATTTTTTGGTTCATCCTCTGCCATCATTCTTCCTCGCGGGTCATCCATTCCATTTGGGATGGGCGTGGCGCCATTGATTTGGGGCTCATCCCTTCATTCATTCTGTACAATTTGGGGTTTGGGTTGATGAAGGGCTCATCATCTGCTTCAGATCGTTTGGACAATTCTCATTCCCATGCTTCCCTATGGGCGAGGTCCAACTCTTGCTGTTGACATTTCATGTCTGCAATCTCCATCAGGTTCCGCAGGATCCATTATTTGGCTTTAGGTCGCAGGAATGTTTTGTCACCAACCTTAGTGACCCCTTCGATGGGGTTGTATTTGTACTCTTGAGGGGTCTTTCCCTTGCGATGGTGGCATTGAGCGATTGTATAGCCGGTCTGGTTACAGAACTGGCATACTTTTGCTTTGCATCTTCTTGATTAACATACATGACTCTGCTCAGGCTGGGCATGCGGATGAATCTAGGTGAGGATATTTTATTTGGCTTCATACACAGTGCTGGTTCATATAGCGCTTTAACTTTTGGGGGTGAAGGCACTTTGCAATGTAATCACCGCCAGCTATCCAAAACTCTCATAATTCCCCATAGTATGATAGTCTGGTCTGGATCGCTTTGTTCACCCATTCTCTCTCCCAATCAGTCAGGAGGTTTTGTAATGTCACCCACCCTGTAGTTTGGTTAGCATACCTAGTTTGTTCCGTTTGCAGATAGACTCCCTTATTTGATTCCAATATCAAGGAGTTTTACAGTCCAATACGCCTAGATTGCGATATTAATATAGCCTCATTTGGGTACTCAGTGGTGGTCAAAGTCTCCTCCCGCTAGTACCTCGTCGAGCTCTTGATAAATTGACATTATCAGGTTGGACCACTTTTCCTCCTCCAGATGTAGGTAGATTTGGATTGCGTCCTTTAGATATGACTTAGGTGCTTGGTGGTCTTTGAAGCCTCCGCTTATTAGTTGGCAGATGTATTCAATATGACTTCTGGCCCCATTTCATGTGTTATAGTCATTATGGTAAGCCGCTGCACTGTATAACTTTGTTTCTATGCTATATTTGGGTACTTTGGCGGGGGTCTCCTTCATAATCCAGCTTACTGACTCATCTAGGCTAAATCCCCAATTTAGGAATGCTTCAATCTGGTGTATGCTGATACCACGGTGGTTAATGCTCCTAGCTATTTGCACTCTGAGAGCAAGGTTTTGCCACTTGAGGGCATCCTTCAGTGAAAATCCCAGTCAGTACCATTTGAGGGCAGATTATGGGTCGCACGTTGGGTGCAGTTATTTCTGGAGGGCCTCCAGCGTAATTGAACTATGCTGACACCAGACACATACTGTAACGCTGTTCCACCCACTGACTATGAGAATTTGTGCCATGGTGGCTGAAACTCCCACCTTGCACCACTGAAAGGCTTTGGAAGGGGCGAAGCCTTCAGTGGCATATGGTGCAGCTACCTTCAGTTCCAGGAAGGATTTCTTCCAATCCCAGATGGCTTTGATTTAGTTCCCCACTTTGAGCCATTCTCAGCCCAGGTCCGATGTCACGACCCCTTTCATTGCTGATGTCATCTGTGGTGAAATCTCATGTTCCATCCACAGTTAAGCCAACTCTGGGGTGAACCCTCACTGCATCCCAGTCTGTAGCTTCAGCTAGTGTGGTGATTTCACGCCAGAGTTTCCATTTCATGATTGGGAAAGGTCATCCTCGGATGGTTTTATAACTCCCAGATCTGCCCATTCACAAACTTGTTCAATACTGGCTCCCATGCGGAACCAGTGTTTCATTTCAATGGGGTTAATCTGTTGGCGGGCCAGTTAATGGCCTATTCCAGTGACCGATCCTGAAAGGTTTCCACTCCAACGCCTTCTCTTTTGTCCAGCCCGCCTTCATCAGGTCAGATGCAGTGGCCGGAAGGGATTCAGGTGCACAAACAGTTTAGGCCTCAGTGGCCTTGAACCTGGCCACAATCCACAGCAATGCCTCCTCTGGGGAGAATGTGGTGTTATACCATTCCAGCGCGGTGTTGACTGGAATGATATGTCAGGCCCATTTGAGGGTGGTTGAAACATTAGGGGAAACGTTTTGCATAATCAGATAGTTCCATTGGGATGAGTTCTGAGCTCCCATTAGCTTGGGAGAATCTCACCGATATTCTGGCTTTATTGTATTCCATTGCTTTAGGGAGGTTGATACTGGCTTACATCCAAGCCTTAACGTCCATTGGCTTCAGATCTTCTCAAACTGCAGCTTTGATCACTTTATGCTCCAGGGGGTTTCATCCACTCAAGGGCATCTTTGGTTTAATTCTGTGACTCCTTGAAGAGCATCATATCAAGTGATATTTGGGTGTTGAGCCATTGTTTGGCTACCCCCAGCGGAAAACTTGTGTTCACATCAAATGGCCATGATGGCTGGCATAATGCTTTTGGAGATCCATTGTGTCGCCATTGAATACGGGGACTGTAGGGCCTCCCATTGCTTACTTTTTCATGAAGACACTCCACGGTGGGCTAACAATTCCTTCTGGTTGGGGGTGTACTTTACTGGGGCCCTAGTCACCAACTTGACCACTGTCAGGGTTTTGGCCCCTTCTGGTAGTGTTTTAACATTTTCAGTGAGCTTTTGCAGGTGTACAATCCTTTGGATTTGGTGCCAAATACTCCTTCATCCCCAATGAGGATTATCTTCAACAGTTTGCTCTGATTTGACAATTGATTCTGGGCTGATTTTGCCCCCACTGTCAACTTGGCTTTGTCAGGGATTGCACCTGATGGTTCATTGGGGATTATTCTCAAAATGTTACTCTGATTTGCCAATCAATTCTGGGCTAATTTCGCCCCCGCTGCCAACTTGGATTTATTGGGGATTGCGTCCAATGGTTTTTCAGGGATTATGCCTGACAATTTGCTCGGTTTGCCTGTTCAATCATGGTTGGGGACCGTTCTCCCCCCTGACTGGTCATTGTCAGGACTGGTCTCCAATGTATTTTTTGGGTGATTGTTTTGAGCGTTGTCAGATATTTTCTCCATCTCAGTTGCAAACATTTTTTGTTGTTGTCCAGATTAACCGGACCCTTGGCTTTTGCTGGTTGAATCAGATTTTGTGTCCAATCCAAATAAACTTCGTTGAGGATTTTTTGTTTTTTTTTGAAAAAGTTTTTCCCCTGCGAGGCCCCAATCCCCTCACCTAATTGAGGTTTGGTGGGGAATATCCCTGACGCCGCTGCTCTTGGCATTGCTTCTCACTCCCCAAGGGTGGCTACAGTTGTCTGGTCTTTGGCAGAAACCAATCCTGAGGAGTCAGTTGCATTCGCCGCAATTGTTGCTATTTTATTATGGTTTTTGGTCGCGTTTGATTATTTTTTTGGTCTTTTGTGTAGCCGATTTGTCATTCAGCCTTTGTTGGCAGGAAGTCGTCCAGATGGTGCGTCCATCTTGGCGTACTTCATAATCAAATTTGTATTCAGCGAAGCAAACTGTCCATTTCTTTATGCTTTGCACAGACGTGCAGAAAGACCTAATTATTCTAAGTGTTATGGCCAAGGTGTACTGCTCTATAGGTGCAGTATTCTGTAAGGAGAGTGTCTATAACTCTCCTGTTTCCAGCGTGGAAGTGAACGGTGCACAGGGCCCACGCCAGGAAGCTAGTCACAAGTATTAAATTATTAGAGTTCAGCAAAGGATGCTTAAGCAATAATTACCTAAGTTGAGGAGGGTGATTGTTAGAGCAATTAAACAAATAGAAGCAATGCGGTGCAAGCAGGGTAAAGTATGGACGTCCTAGATTGGAGGGAACCTTGGCGGCCCAATGGTGCATTGGAGGATAATGTAATCATAGATAAAATTAAGTAGCTAGTATAGTGTGAGACCTCCACAAAGAGGTCCACGCACAGGATCATCCAAGACAACATAAATATAAAACGGTGCAATTAGCATAAGAATTTATTATATGGGAGAAGTTAAACAAAAAAAAGTTTGGTCTTTATGCGAGGAATTTAAGGGATTTTGGGCAAACAATCAATTGAGGGAAGTGAGTCTAAGCCAAGGCGCACCAATAGGTGCACGCTTCCATAAGGCAAGACGCTGTATTTTGTAATTGACCAAACTTGGGTAATTGATTGTAAGAGCGGCTGACCCAAGCTGAAAAGTGCGAAAACTAAATGAGTTTCAAGACCCCATTCACCCAAAAACTGAAGCAACCCATTTTCATTTGTAACAAAGCTAGTTTGGTTTGATGCACCTGCTTTTATACAGGGCTAAACTACCCTTGCATCCATAGGACCAACCTGGGCATACTTCACCTTTATCCAGCGTTGATCTATGGTATGTTTGAGGTCAGAAAGGCCTGCTAGCTTCACCTTCTTGGCCTCCTGATATGCTGTTTTGTCTTTGACGTTGATACCACTTATTATGTCATTTTCTAACCATGACATTACCATCTCCTCCTTTTGGGGCGCAACCCCCCTTGAGGGGCTTGCGCCAGGGAAAAGTTCTTGTGGGCTGGGGCCAACTTCATGGCGGCAACGGCTTGCTTTGACTGAGATCTGGCGGCCTGGGGAAAACGCTTGTGGGAAGCAACAATCAGGTCTTGGGCATGCACACATTCGTGCACCGGTACCCAGCTATTTTCTGCTGCGTCAAATCCCTTCCAGGATAGCAGATACTCAAGTATTCTTTTTACTCTGCGGGATACTACTATTTCCTCCACTTTCCACTCTGGCACCCCATCACGAGATAGGCCTCAGGAGACTCTGGTGGGGGTCCCTAAAACAAAGTCAGTTTCTCTCATGAAAGACAGAGAAGATCCAAAATGAAGAGGGAAGATCTAACTGATGAGGCGTGGCCCAGCTTTCTAATCACGCGGTAAGGGAAAATACACTTTGGTCCCAGCTTTTTGAATGGCTGCTTTATAGGAATGTTATGGGCATCAAGCATCACGAGATCCCCTACTTTGTATGCTGGACCCATTAATCGCTTACCATCAGCGTTTTCCTTATAAACTTGCATTGCCTCCTCCAAACTTATGATAACCCCTGATGTACTTTCTTGATAGTCTTGGCAAAGTCCACCACCACTTCAACTTTGGATCCACAGCTGGGCTCCATGTTAAAGGCGGGTTAAAACCCATAGTTGGCGAAAAATGAGGAACAAATGATTAAAGAATGAAAAAGTTGTTGTAGATAAAATGGGCCATAGGAAGGTGAGAAACCCAATCTGAATGATCCGCGGCAGTGTAACACTGCAGGAACTGTTCTAAGCACTGGTCCACTCATTCAGTATGCCCATCTGGTTGGGAGTGATAGGCAGTTGAATGGCAGGGGAGAATCTGAAGAGTCTTAAAAAACTTTCCAAAAGACTGTGGTATAATGGGGTCCCCGGTCACTTATAAATCTTGGGGAACCCCATGGAGCGCAAAGACATGATTGACAAAGAGCCTAGCCTTCTCAGCCACGGTTATTGTCATTCTGTAAGGAATAAGGTGGGCGAACTTTATAAAACGGTCCACCACCACCTTGATGGCATCATAACCATCAGAGGCAGGTAATTCCACAATGAAATCCACCGATAGGGAAGTCCAGGGACCTTCATCCTTTTGGATTGGTAACAACAAACCCGCTAAAGGTTGCCGATTTGGTTTCATTTGGTTGCAGATCAAACGCTCCTTACAAATACCTCCCAACCTGAGCAGATAAGCCTAACCCACTTGAAGATGCGCCAAATTAACTCCAAGGTCTTCTCCTTTCCAGGACGACAACTGTGATTCTGTCATGATGGTCCTGAATGATCTCCAGGCGAAGTGGTCCAGCAGGAACCCATAGGCGCCCCTGAAACCACAACATCTCTTTCTTCACGTGATAACCCCTGGATAAGTCCTCCCAATTTAAAGCGCTCTTAGCAAGTACCATAGTATATTTGGCTGATAGCGGCTGAAAAAGGATTACCTTTCTGAACATCAGTACTCCTCTGCATTCTCCTGTGGTGCCAGCGCTGGAGTGTTGGTCGTGGGAGTGGGAATTTGAGATAAAATCTTACCCAGAGGAATCATCAACTGGGTGTTATGAACCTCTACCTCCTTTGGATCAGGAGCTAAAGCAGGGTTGCGGCTTAAAGCATCCGTCAAACCACTATCCTTGCCCTTGAATAACTCATAAGAAAATGCAAATTGGGCAAGGGTCTCATGCCAAAGGGTCTGCCGTGGAGTTAGGACATGAGGAGTGCAGTAGTACAGTAAGGCATGATGATCTTTACGTACATGGAAAGGTTGGGAAGAGCAATGCAAGTGATGCGCCAATAATTCAGCACCTCTACCACTGCTAGTAACTCTATGTTGTAAACAGCTTAGTTTAACTCGGGCAAAGACATTTTCCTGGAAAAATATCCCACTGGATGCTCCATACCATCTTCACCTACTTGTAACAAGGCAGCAGCTATGGCAAAGTTGGAGGCATCTGTAGACACAATGAACTCTTTTGAAGGATTGACATGGTGAAGGATGGACGTGGACAACAGGGTGCACTTTACTTCTTAAAAAGCATCCTCCAAAACGGGGGACCACTGAAGCACTTTTGCACCACTGGCCTTATACAAGGGCGCGGCCACCTCAGAAAGATTGGGCGTGAACTTCTTAAGGAATGTACACGTCCCCAAAAACTCCTCAATTCTTTAATTAAATTGGGGGTGGGCCACTCCCAAATGGCCTTCTCCTTGTGCGAAGCAACTTATGTCCTTGGTCAAACATGACGTTGCCCAAAAAGTGACCTGGGACTTGAAAAACTCACATTTAGTGATCTTTAGCGTAAGGCGGGCTGCCCTAACATCTCCATCACTTTCTGAAGGTGTACTGCATGGGAATCATGATCAGGGGAAAACACCGGAATATCATCCATGTAGGCAACCGTGCATACCCCCAACAAGTCCCCCAACGCTGCATTAATGCGGCATTGAAAGATTGAATGGGCATTCTTAAGCCCAAAGGGCATGACCTAAAACTGAAGAATAACTTTTCTTGTATGGAATGCAGTTAACCACTACTGTCTCTTTTTTATCCAGATCTGATTAAATGCATTGAGGCAATCCAGATTGGAGAAGACTTTAGCTATCTCCACATAACGCGCAATCTGTGAATTCAAAGGGATGGGATGAAAGTCTGGTACAGTAACATTATCTAGGTTCCCATAATCTAAGTAAGGGCGTAAAGTTCCATTACTTTATTCATAAAGAGAAGTGGGGAGCATACTGGGGAGGTGTTAATTCTCAGCGTCTGGGTCTAATTCCGCCAAGTTAGATTTGCACAGGGTATTAGCCACTGAGCAACCAAATTGAACAATATGAGGATTGCCAATTTCTTAATAAAACTTGATAGAATATATACGGAGCTATCGCCCCTTATATTCTATCTTTATTTTAAAATTTAACTCGCAGACTTTTCTGCGCTCCTCTTTTCCTCATAAAAGACTATCCCCTTTTAATCTTCCATGAGACTTTTTATAACTCATTTACCCAGCCAGATGCATCCTCGGCTTGGTAATCTTTTATTCTTCTTCCTTTTTTAAATTAATCTCATTCATATCAAATCTCAGCATAAATCCTCTCAATTCGCCAAATGTCCTCATTTCACTTGATTATAATTCCTGTATCCCTTTTTCATAAATCTCGAGACTCATCTTAAATTCCCTCCGATCTTGTGATATGGGTAGCATATTGTCCAGTCATATCTACTTCCCAACATTACCCCCCTTTGAAAAAATGACAGGCTCTTACTGTTTATATGTCAAAGGAACTTCGCGTGGATTTGTTTGATGATCTGTCCCCCAGCAGGTTCATTAATTGTGTAAACATCCATCCCAGTCATCTCAATAATCTCAAACAGGCAACCCATATGTCAGAAAGCTTATTTTTTTGTCTGAATCCATGCTGATCATGGAATAAAACATAGATCGTTACAGCGAACAATGGAAGTCTGCTCCAGCACTTCTGGCCAGCCTGGTCACGAATATTCTTAGCCAAACTGGTGGAGTAGGCTTCCGTTTGCAATTTGATCATTATATCTGTGAGTTGATTTAGATATCGCTGAAGATTCACCCCACCAGTGTCCTCTACACACAAATATAGCAATGTAGGCAGAGCCAGATGTTGGCCATACAGCAGTTGAAATGGACTCTTACCAGTGGCAGAATGATAGCTGATATTATAAGCGAACACAGCAGTATGTAGAAGGGCACTCCATTATGAGGGCTGATCTGTTATCAATTTGCGGAGTATGTTCACTATGGCTTCATTGACTCGTACCACCATCTCATTTGATTCCAGATGATAGGGGGTGGTCAAATACCCACGAATTGCCATCAACTCGTTTAATTTTGGCAGGATATGCAAAGTGAAGTTGGTTCCGTTGTCCATCAGAATGAACTGCAGGCAGCAGTGCCACTGTATAACACACTCCATAATAAACTTGGTAGTGGTGACCGCGCCCAAGTTGCTAATAGCCCTGGCCTCCACCCATCGGGTTAAATGACTGATGGCAACAATTATATACTTGGATTGATTGGCACTAGTTGGCAGAGGTCCCACTACATCAATGGAAATGGCGTGCCATGTGAACTGTGGTTTCACTAGTTGGTAGGTGGTTTTCTTATGGAAAGGTTTTTCTACTTGAAACTGATGGCAACAGCTAACCATTTCCAGTATGGCATAAAGCATGCTTTCCCAGAAGCATTGGTGTCGCAAAAACTCTAATGTCTTCTGCAATCCTCCATGACCTACAGCCCAATGAGCATCCATGTTTTTGAGGGTCTAGCTGAAGGCTTAGGAAATTTTCAGCATCAAGTCTCCAATCCGCTTGTATAATTCTTCCCCTCATATGAAGGTATTCTACCTGAGTCCATCTGTCATGATTCCAATATGACTGGATGATAAGCCCTAAGTCAATATGGCGAAATTAATGGAATCCGTGGGAATCAAACTGGTAATGGTAATTCAAGCGCTTTGAAGCGAGGCGATATTGGGATTAACAAGTTTATTGGATATAATGATTTATTATTGATTTGCCTCTAAATAAGGCGATGTTGACATTTGATGCTTGCAATTTAAATCGCCTACAATTAATACAATAAAAAATTTGAGAATAACCAGCCAAAACGAGTGTTGGTGGATAAAATAGGCCAAGCTATGAGAGGTATCGTTCAAGCTGCCATAATATAAGTGAGATGGGCGATCAAGAGGAGGGTCATTGGTTAATAGGAAGAGAAGGGAAGATAGAAAAGGATCAAAGGAGAGTTTTTAGATTTAAATAAATTATTATAGTGGGAGCAAGTGCCCCATAGTTTTAAAATTAAAACGTTTATTTTGTTGTTACCTAAGGCCACAATCATCATATCATTGGTCTTATTGCTCTGTGGGCTAAACCCTGTGCAAACCTCTTATGGCGTATCTCCAGGATTCCGCCAAATTACAACAGTTGTGCTCACTACAGGGGGCCCATTGATCAGTAATAAAATAATAAAATTCAAGTTTCCTGCTATGTCTCACCTAGGTTGCTTTGAAAAGAAATCTGCACGACACAATAGGACCATTGCATATGAGGAGTTGAAACTTGCATTGGACACTGTGCTCAAAAAACAAAATGAGCTGCTCCAGGAAATATGCTGTGCTCAGCTGCCGGCCTTTGATTGTGATGGCAATATTCATGGATTCCTTTGACGATTTGAGTTTATGACTGAAGGTGCCTCAGACTGGCGCAGGGCAAAACTGTTAATCTCCACCTTAGATGTCGGAAGTGCTGATCAAGTTGTTTGTTACCTTCCAGACAGTTCTGTTACTTACCAAGAAGTCAAGGAGATGGTGATATGGTTGTTCAGCAGAAAAGCTAAGATGTCTCAGCGGAAATCTGAGTTTCTGACCATCAAGTTTCAACAAAATGAGAGTCTCGCTGCATTAGCTGAGCAGTTTACAACGGAAGCACATGTGTTGATTGGGGCTGGGATTCTAGATGAAGCTGATGTATGCATTGCAATGGCCTCTGTGGTGAAGCCATATCCTGAGCTGTACGATGTTATGGCCTCATTGTTAGAGGATGATGTACCTCTCCATAAACTTGTTCAGTTTGTACATCAGTTAGCTTTAAATTTCCCTCCACCCAATATTGAGTGGGTTCCCACTGTTGCCGAGGCCTACCCTAACCATGAGGAGGAAAGCAACCCATCAATGCAGATTATGCCAGGCTACTCCCCGCAGCTCACCATCTGTCCCATAACTGCTGAGCAGCAACTGCCTGACTACTGCTCCGATCCTAACTACGCTGATCAATAGCTGGCAGTCTACCAACTTGGGTCTAGTTACGCCAATCATCTTTGGAATAACTTTCCAAGTGGGCCAACTTATATCAAGCACAGACGTAGGCCCTATGGAGTAAGTTGCTTTAATTGTGGTCGCACTGGGCACATGGGACGATGGTGCCCCAATAGACAGATCCCTCACATATGACAGGATCTAGGCTATCAGGGAAAAGGGCGAGCAGAGTAGAGATGGGACGCTCTGCTTCCGCTAATTCAATTGTAATTGTCCCTGATGTACATCATGAATTACCCTGTTTCACCTCAGTGACCCACTCTGAGGAATTACTATATCAATAAATCCCTTACCACATTTTGGCCTCAAGTTGAGGAAGAGACCCCAATAATGCGGACATGGAGTTTCACCAAGATGTGTATAAGACATATGCCTGGAAGATTCTTGAGCGGTATGGTAAAATTGGCGGTGACCCCTCTGCATATGTCGCAGCTTTGAAGGGAGTGGAGGTGGCGATACCTTTAAAAAATTGCCCAAGAGTATCCTCATGTTGGGGCTGGTATGCACACTTTTCTGGATAATCAAACACCCTTGAATTTTTATGTATCGAACTTTAAGAGTTCTTATTCAGAATGCACCTACTGTGACATATTTGTACAGAATACCAAAATTTGGGTGATCATTGATACAGGTGTCCTGTCAATATAATATCCACCAAGCTTGTGGCTAAGCTTCCGCTGAAGCCAGATGTGGACCACCGAGTAGTGTATGGAACTGCGGGGGCCCATAGTACTGTGTCAGAAGGCGCATATAGCTCATTGCCCTTGAGGTTCAGTTCTGTTGGCATATCCGCTCCTGCTGTAGTGTTGCCTACTAACCATTTATGACATGTTGATCCAGCTGCATTTATGCGGCACTTTGGGGCTGTGGTTAATATGGCGGATGAAACCATTAGTATACTGGGACAACAGATCCCTATCTATTTTACTTCTCACGGAGTTCCAGAGGACCCAATCCGCTCCAGGCAAATTAATCTTACTTATAGCGATGGCGTAATTCCTGTAAATTATTGACAGATGAAGCAGAGGACCCAACTGCTTCAAACCATATTTATGAGTACAAATGGATTCCGCTACAAGCTGCGAATGCTTGGACTATACCTTCAGGGCATCAGGTCATAATTGGGACAGAGCTCAAAATTGATATTCTGGAAGGTCTGTATGGAGAGGTTGTGGGGCCTTATCACCAATCGCGGCTCAAAACACATGTGGCTCCTGGGTTACTGTTACCAGGGCAGGGGGAAGTGAAGGTGTTGATAGCAAATCTGCAGAAGGAGGTGATGAAGGTTCGGTGGCACCAAGTAGTGGCTTACCTGCACCTGATCCCTATTGATGAGGTCCACCAGGTACACAACTTTGGTTTGTGGGAAGATCTCAGCTTGCCTTTAAAAACCTCCCTCAGCGTAATGACAGTGTTTCTGCAGGAGGCGTTAACTGGTTTATTGGAGAATAAGAAGGACAGGGTGATGGATATGTTCAATAAATATTACAGCATTTTTTGCAACCAATGACCATGACTTGGGTTGCGCTTGCAGGGTCATGCATCAGGTGGACACAAGAGACCACCACCCTATCAAGTCATGACCTATCTGATGCTCAAAGGCAGTAGAAGAAGTTGTATCTGCAGAAATAGATGCATTGGTGGAACAGGGAATGTTGGAACTGTCAAAGAGACCCTGGGCATCTCCAGTGCTCATTGTAAAAAAGAAAGATGGCTCCAATCAGGTAGTAATTGATTATTGGAAGCTTAGTAGCATTACAAAAAAAGATTTGTACCCGCTTCCATGAATCAATGACATTTTAGATCAGTTAGGTGGGGCCAATTAACTCAGCCATGGACTTGATATCAGGGTACTGGCAGATCGAGTTGCCAGTGGCGGAATAAGAAAAGTGCACTATAATTACCTCAAAGGGATTGTTCCAGCCTACATGTATGCCACAGGGTTTGTGCAACGCCCCGGCTACATTCCAGTGGGCTATGGACACTATTTTGGGTGACTTAAAGCTGAATTGCGTTCTTGTCTACCTTGACAATATATTTTCGCGGACATTCACAGAGCATCTTGAACACCTGGAGCAAGTATTCCACCGCCTAGCTGAAACTAATATCAAGATTAAGCCCAGAAAGTGTCACTTTTTCAAGTAAAAATTGGAATACCTCAGCTTTGTAACGGTCAAGGCGTTTCCTGACCATTACATTACCCTAGTCTTCCTAGGGCAATAGTCGAGGCCAGGGAGAGGGGCTCAACTGCACCAATTTTTGTAAATGGCAATCTGACGAATCAGATGTCTCAAAATTGGAATTAAAAGAAAATCAAAAGGCTAACGGGGAAAGGAAGCCTCAAAATGGCGCTCTGGCCAACCAGATGCTACCAAATCCAATATTACTAAATGTGGCGATGAGGGATTAGACCCTTGGACACGAATTTCCAGCCAATCAGGTGTGGCCAAACCTGTCATTCATGGGAGTATTGACAAGGATGAAAATCCTTGCAAATGGCGCTCTGGCCAACCAGATGTCACTGAACGAAATATTCCCATAAGAGGCAATGAACCAATATTGGGGAATATGGGCAAAGAGAACAGCCCAGGCTTTGAGAGTAAGTTGAAGCTGAATAATAAATGTGGAAAAGTTTCCGCAACCCTGAGGGTACCCAGCCCAAGTTCAAGAATGGCCTTGATGCCAGAATTGAGGGTCTAGATTCTCAAATAGGGCCCGCCGCTGAGAAGATGCCCGCGGAATCCATGCGAACAGGACCCACTCTTCCCCACTAAGCTCAGTATAAATCTAAGCAGGCGAAACTGTGTAAAACAGTTTCATCTTCTATAATTTAAAATAAAAACTTAATAAATTCAAAAATAAGTTTGCGCATTTGCAAATCAGTTTATTAAGTAAAAACCCGGAAACCCCACATGGACAGCAGCTCAGACTTTGAAAAGGCCATCCAGTCCTTGTATGCCCTCTCAGCCAGGCCCTCCTTCTGAGCGTCAGCATAGTCTTGACTGTAGCCTAAACTTTCGTAGTAAAGTGGTTTCCACAAGGTCAGATTAGGGATATCTCCACAGCAGGGCTATCCTGCCTGTGGGCACTCACATGGGCACTCACATGGGCACTCTTGCCTAACTGCTTTGTGGCAGTTTTCAGAGACCCCATCCATCACAAGCTTTTGGTAGACTCTAAAGGGCTTAGTCCATAGCCGGCCAAGGTGGAAGCCATCCACCAGATGACTCAGCCAAGTAATAAGTGGGATATTCAGGTGTTCTTGGGGATGGTCAGTTACTACCGGCAGTTTAATCCCAACTTCAGCTGTATTGGGGCTCAACTATTTGAGCTACTTAAGAAAAATGCTGTCTTCAACTGGACGGATTGATGTCAAACCACTTTTAATGTATTAAGAACCGCGTTGGCTAGTGCACCTGTTTTGCAATAACAAAATTTTTGAAAGAGAAATTAATGTGCAAATGGATGCCTCACTTTCCATTGTAGGAGCTGTGTTGTCCCAAAAAGATGATGACGGTGTGGAGCACCCCATTGCATATTGCAGCTGCAGTTTAACTGGCCTTGAACGGAATTACACCATGACAGAGCGGGATTATTTAGCAGTAATCTATGCATATAAACAATTCTGGGTCTACCTCCATGGGGTAAAATATAAAGTGGTAATGGATCATGCCTCTTTGCGCTGGCTACAGAATCTGTGGGAACCTGAAGTGCAGCTCATTCGATGGGCTTTGAAGATGCAAGCATAAAATATTGAGATCATGCATCAGCCCGGGGCAAAGCATCAGAATGTGGACTGTCTTTCCCAATTACCCACAGTTGCCATTACAGCAGATGTGGCAGACATCATGTATGAAAAGATGATTGCGGGCAATTATCATGATGAGCTGCCACCCGTGATTAAAGTGTTGGATAGGCTTAGGCAGGATACCTTATTGCGCAATGAGGAGCTATATAAGCGGATGGGGGAATCAATGCTGAGTTTCCCAAAACCCTTTGCCTGACCTGCGATAATTATGGATGCCCATAAAGCAGTAGGTCATGGAGGATTAAAAAATATGCTGGAGTTCTTGCAACCCCACTACTATTGGGAAAGTATGCACTATGATGTGCTCAAGACAGTTGGTTGTTGCCATCAGTGCCAAATGGAGAAGCCATACCACCAAAAGTCCACCTACCAGCTAGTTAAGCCTTGGTTTGCATGGCATACCGCTTCATTAGATGTGGTGGGGCCGCTGCCAACTGGCGCAAACTGCTCCAAATATATAATAGTAGCCATTGACCATTTGACAAGATGAGTGGAAGCAAGGGCTATCAAGGATTTGGGGCTGTCACTACCACCAAGTTCATCCTGAAGTGCGTTATACAGCGCCATGGTTATCCGCAATTTATCCTAACAGACAATGGAACCAATTCTACATCCCATTTATTGGTCAAATTGAACGAGCTCATGGCAATTCGCGGGGTTTTAACTACCCCCTACCACCCTGAATCTAACAGTATGGTGGAATGGGTCAATGGGACCTTAGTAAATATTCTACGCAAGCTCATAAATGAGCGACCATCAGACTGGAGCACCCTTTTATCCACGGCTGTCTTCACGTACAATATCAGCTACCACTCAGCAACTGGTAAGAGTCCATTTCGATTGCTCTATGGATGACATCTAGCGCTGCCTTCATTGCTTTACTCCTGCATTGAGAATACCGGTGGAGTCAAACCCCACCAATATTCATCCTCCTTAACAAACACACTGATAAAGCTCCAAACTGAGGCATATTCTACCATTCTTGCCAAGAAGATTTGGGATCATGCGGCTGACCAATGTAGATGCCACAGTCTTCCACAGTCTGGGTAGGAGAATTGATCCTATTTCATGACCAACATGGGTTTGGAAGAAGGAACAAGCTCGCCAGCATATGGAGTGGACCATTTGAGATAATCAGGAAAACCGGGGTTAACGCCTACACCATAAAGGAACCTGTAGGTGGTTGAATTATTAACCGGGTACATGTGAAGTTCCTCTGACCATACAAACAATAAGAGCCTTATTGTCCAGTCAAGGAGGGGGTAATGTCACAAATCCAATATGACTGGACGATAAGCCCTAAGTCAATATGGCGAAATAAATGGAATCCATGGGAATTGAACTGGTAATGGTAATTCAAGCACTTTGAAGTGAGGCAATATTGGGATTAACAGGTTTATTGGATATAACAATTTATTATTGATTTACCTCTAAATAAGGCGATGTCAATATTTGATGCTTACAATATAAATCGCCTACAATTAAGGCAATAGCAAATTTGAGAATAACCAGCTGAAATGAGTGTCAGTGGAACTGAATAGGCCAAGCTATGTCAGGTTGGGACCATCTAGTACTAAAAAAAATAGGCCAAGCTATGAGAGGTATCGTTCAAGCTGCCATGATATAAGTGGGATGGGCGATCAAGAGGAGGGTCGTTGGTTAATAGGAAGAGAAGGGAAGTTAGAAAAGGATTAAAGGAGAGTTTTTAGATTTAAATAAAGTATTATAGTGGGAGCAAGTGCCCCATGGTTTTTATTATTATTTTTATTTTGTTGTTACCAAAGGTCACAATTGTCATATCGTTTGTCTTATTGCTCAGTGGGCTAAACCCTGTGCAAACCTCTTATGGCATATCTCCAGGATTTTTGCCAAATTACAACACCATCTAACACCTTGATCACCTGCAGCATCTCATACTGGTATTTGTTTGCCACCATCACTTCGTACATTATATTAGCTAGATCTGCTGTGATAGTGACCATGGGCAATTGAGAAAGACAACCCATGTTTTGATGTTTTGCTCCAGGTCAACGTAAAATCTCGAAATCATATGCTTGCAGCTTCAGAGCCCTATGTGCAAGCCATCCTTCCAGTTCACGCAGATTCTGTAGCCATTGCAAGAAAGCATGATCTGTCACTACTTGAAATCTTACCCCACTCAATTATACCCAAAACTGTTTGTAAGCATAAATCACCGCTAAACACTCCTGATTGGTTATGGTGTAGTTTCGTTCATGACATTTCAAGCTTCAACTACAGAATGCGACAGGATGTTCCATACCATCATCATCCTTCTGGGATAATACTGCCCCAATAGTAGTGAGGGATGCATCCATTTGTACTATGAACTGTTTGTCAAAGTTGGGGTATTGCAAAATGGGTGCACTTGCTAATGAAGTTTTTAACACAATAAAAAGCGTTCTGGTATCATTCTGTCCAATTGAGAGGAGCATTTTTCTTTAATAACCAAAAAAGTGAGGCCTTAATGCAGCTGAAATTGGGAATGAACCGTTGGTAATACCCAACCATCCTTAGAAACACCTGAATGTCCCGCTTATTTCCTGAGAGTCATCTTGCCTATTGCTTACACTTTAGCCAGCTGTGGTTTAAGCCCATTTGAATCCATGACAAACCTGAAGTATTCCAATTGCTCTTTAAAGAAATGGCACTTTTGAGGCTTAATTTTGATATTAGCGGCAGTGAGGTGCTGAAACACTTGCTCCAAGTGGGCCAGGTGCGCTGTAAACATCCACAAAAACACATTGATGTCATCAAGGTAAACTAAGATGCAGGACAGTTTTAAATCACCTAAAATCCTATCCATGGCATGCTGGAACATAGCTGGAGCATTACACAACCCTTGCAGAATGCGTGTTGGCTGGAACAACCCTCTTGAGGTGATGATTGCACATTTCTCCCATTCTGTTAATGACAATTAGATCTCTCAGTACCCCTAAGACCAGATCAATGGCGGAAAAATAGTTTACCCCACCCAAAATTGGTCTAATGCATTATCAATCCGTGGAAGAGGGTAAGAATCCTTCTTTGTTATATTATTGAGTCCACAATAGTGAATAACCACCCAGATTGAGCCATCCTTTTTCTTTACAATGAGCACAGGTGATGCCCACGTACTTTTTGATGGCTCTAGCATTCCTTGCTCAATTAGTTTATCCACTTTGTCGGAGACAACCTCTTCTGCTGCTTTTGAACATCTAATAAGAATGCAAATGAATGGGAGGGTGATCCCCTGTAACTATCCGATGTACCACCCCTTGAGTGCACCCCAAGTCATGATTGTTATTTGCAAAAATATCCTGATACTTTTCAAATAATGCCATAGCCTTATCTTGCTGATCCACTGATAATCCTGTGAGCGCTTTCCTCGGAACCAAGGTCAGTACGTTGAACGAGGAGTGAACCAGTAGTCCGAGATCCTCCCATGAGCCAAAATCATGAATATGACGAACTTCCCCTATAGGGATGAAGTGTAGGTAAGCCACCACTTGGTGCCGCTGGATTGTTATTGTCTCCTTCTATAGGTTTGCTTGCAGCACTTTCACCACCCCATTCCCAGGAAGCAGTAACCCTGGAGCCACGTGTGGTTTGAGCCACGAGTGCTGATGAGGCGCCAGGATTTCTCCATAAAGCCCCTTAGTAAATTCGATTTTAGCCCAGTCCCTATTATGCTCTGGTATCCAGACGGTAAGTTTAAAGGGCGTGTTGCTCAAAGCGGGATTCCTTTATACTTGTATATCTGGTTGGGGATGGTTCTGGTCCACTGACTCAGTTGCTGGTAGCAAACAGGAATTACTTCGTTGCTGTAAGCTAGATTGACCTGTCTGGAGTGGACTGAATCCATTGGGATTCCACTAGAGGAAAAATATACTGGAATCTGTTGGCTGAACATAGTAAAAAAGTTTCTTTCGCCATATCTATTACTACCCCAAATTTCCTCATGAAAGCCGCGCCAATTACATATTGTAGTGGTTGTTTGGCAAGACCACCTCCGGAGTGGACACCTGGACTGACCCAATTTGTAGAGGCAACATGCTATATGTTCCTTCCGACACAGTGCTGTGCGTTCCCATGGTCCCGTATACTACTTAATGGTCCACATCCAGTTTCAACGTAAGTTTAGCCACCAACCAAGTGGAGACTATGTTCAGAGGTGCTCCCATGTCTATGATAGCGTGGATTTTTGTGTTTTGAACGAATATGTTGCAATAAGTACATTCCAAGTAAGAAGAACCATCAGTGTTTATTACTTGTACGTTCAAGGGCTTTGTGTTACTCAAGAAAGAAGAAATACCCTTGCCAACCTGAGGAAACTCACTAGCAATATTCTCCACTGGACTAGCTATGTTAACCCCTACTAAAGGAGTGATGTTCTCTGAAGGATCCACGTTTCTGGTGCCAGTCTGTTCCAGGATCTTCCATTCATATGGCTTCTTCACGTCTTGGCAGAACTCAGCATGATTGGGTAAACTCTTACCCTGGAAGCGGAAGCAGGGGTATCCAACAAAAGCTGCTGGTATAACAAATCATCTGATTGAGGATGATTTCTACTTGGAAAGTCGTTTGGCAATTGTTAGGGACAAGTGAATTGGGCTTAGCGGAGATAGAGCGTCCCATCTCTACTCCGCTCAAGCTTTTCCCTGCTTGATTATCTTAGTTAGCATTGCATACACTTGTGGTTTGCTAGGGTAATTGGCTGCATAATGTCCTCTTTTTCCGCACTGGAAGCAAGTGTTCATAAGAGGTGCACATATATAATTTGGTCTGGAAGTACCAGGTCAAAAATTGCTGGTAAGGTTCCAAGATTGTAGTCGAACTGGTGAAGCGTACACGGGCTGGAAAGGGACTACAGACTCATATGAGGGACGAATATGTTCCAGTGGCTGATAACCCAGTCACTGCAGCTTATATTCAGAAAGGGATGGAGCGGGGGTAATGGAGATTTTTTGGGCTACGTTGGGGGCGCTGTTTATGGCGGAGAGTCAACATAAGGCATTCACAATTCAAATAAGTCTGGTATCCCTATCCAACACATGAGACATAGCGTTATATAGTTCCCAATTTGGTTTGACCAGCGCCGTCATCGCTATACCTACATCCTCAGTGGTCAAAATACTAGCCCCAAGTAGAATGTGTGCTTCCGCTGAAAACCACTCAGCAAATTCCAACAGGGTCTCATTTTGTAAAACTGTATAGTCATAAATTTGGCTTTCTGTTGAGACATCTTGATAGCGCCCCCAAACAGCTGGATAACAATCACTTTTACTTGTGCATAAGACACTGAGCTATTTAGAAGATAGCAAGTTACTTGATCAGCACTTTCCACATCTAAAGTGGACAGCAACAACTTCACTTTTCATCAATTGGTAGCCCCTTCCACAGCAAATTTGAAACATTTAAAGTAACCATGTAGGTTCCCGTTATGACTAAAAGGAGGTAATTTTTCAATAAAAACAAATTTGCTTTTCTCTAGGGCCCTGCTGCAAGGGGCAGGCAAATTGTTTTCGGAGAAACTATGGGAACCATCATTTGGTGCATTATCATACAGCCAGCTGGATGAGCTTGAATTTGTCAAAAAGGAATCAGGAGAAGTGGTGTCATGCAGGGGGTCCATTGTACCACATGATGGATACTTGTTTGCTGATCCATAACATTCTTTCCCAAGTCACCACTAACTGCCTCATTCCCCCCAGCTCCAGTACGCCCCATGAACTGTTCACTGATCAACTGCTCCGCTTTAACCAAATAACATTTACACCATCCATCCTGAAATTCCTGTTGCAGCGTTTTATACTGATGTTGCAATTCCCAGAAGAATTCCCTTTCCTCATTCAGTTTTTTCCACAGTTTGTAATCGTGAAAGAACTTTTTTGATTATATTCTGCAGGTGATTTGCTGTTAATTTTCATTTTGCGCTTGCTGATTGGCGTTGTTTATTTGGTTAACAAGGGAGGATCGTTCCTGCACCAATTCCTCATTGGCCTGTCAAAGGGTATCAAGGCGCCCTTGCATGTCCGCATACTCTCTTGTCTCACCAATAGGAAGAGAAAAGATCGTTGGCGCTCAGCCTGACTAATAACTTCCAGTTGTGTAACTCGACAAATAAGTTGGAGATACTCAGGATTGTTGATCAAAGGATAATTGCATTATCTGTCATTTGCTGGGTATTCCATTTGATACAGAGTTGGTTTACTTCTGTTGATAGAGAGCCAACTTGGGACGCCACTTGCTGTTCCATCAGGGTCATTCTTTCCTTGAGCTGGGCAATCACGGCTTCAAGAGCTTCCACCCATTCAGCTAGCTCCATCATACAGCACTTGGTATTATTCTGCAAGGTTGTTACATCCTGAATCCACTCCAATAGGTCATGCTGATCCAGCAGTTCTCTTATTACTCGCGGTAATCTGAGTTAAACTGTGGCACTAGAACGTCCAGTCGATGGTGGACATCCCCAACATGATGATCCATCTGTGCCAGCGCCCCTTGTATTTCTGAAAACAAATGATTTAGGCGGTCAAGTAGGAGGCAAATATCATGCTGCTGTGCTTTTGTGAACCGCAATACATCTCTGATCTCAATATTATGGTGAGCCAGAACACGCAGTAGCTGGCAAATTGAAGGTTTCACATAAATGATTTTATATTCCTCAATTCCGTGGATACTGAGGCGGCGAGTTAACCCCATAGTAGTTGCATCCAAATAAGACATGTACAGCGCTTATTGATTTTCTTGATTGCGTTGGCTATAGAACAGACTCAGGGAATTTTCCCAAGTCTCATCCTCATATAGGCGATATCCAAGCAACAGCCATTCCATAATATTTCTCAGTTGTTGGGGAGTCACATTTGTGGAGCATCCTTGTTGGTTGGTTGTCAGCTCCGGGCAATTCTCAAATTGTAAATTAATCATAACTTCATCATCCCCTGGTTTGGTAGCAGTAAATAATGTTGGTTCAGGGTTAGGTGCCTCCTGGGCTTCTTCAGCATACCGCGCTCAGAATCCAATCAGGCTATTTTAGAATGAATGAGGACTAGTCATTGTTTTTTACCAACTATAGTTGCAAAGTGGCCCCCTGTAGTGAGCACCACTGTCAATTCTCAGCGTCTGGCTCTGATTCCACTAAGTTGGATTTGCAAAGGGTATTAACCACTGAGAAACCAAGTTTAACAATATGAGGATCACCAATTTCTTAATAAAACTCGATAAGATATATATGGAGCTATTGCCCCTTATTTCTACCTTTATTTTGAATATAACTCGCAGACTTTTTGCGCTCCTCTTTTCCACATAAAAGACAATCCCCTTTTAATACACTATGAGACTCTTTATACCTCAGTTCCCCAGCCAGATGCATCCTCAGCTTGATAATCTTCTATTCTTCTTCCTTTTTCAAATTACTCTCATTCATATCAAATCTCAGCATAAATCCTCTCAATTCGCCAAATGTCCTCATTTCACTTGATTAGCATTTATTTATCCATTTTTCATAAATCTCAAGACTCATCTCAATCCCCCTCCTATCCGCTGATATGGGTAGTGTATTGTCCATTATTATCAACTTCCCAACAGAAGATATGCTGAAAAATCGCGCCTTTGGCTAAGTGCTCCTTAACCCACACATTTAAGGCCTCTTCCTCTTGGACAGTCAATGGGTAAATGGGGGAAGATATACGCACCAGATCCACAGTGAGCTTGAACTCACAATCAAACAGAGAATGATCGGGTAGTGCATTAGCTGAAGCTGCATCAGACGAAGTATCCAACCCCTCTAGGAAGTAAGATAGGGGAACCTTCACAGAGGGCTTCAGCATTGGGACAAGACTGTGAGGGTGAATATTGAGCCAATGAGGCAACTTGCCCTGAAAGTTGGCCTTAGCCAAAAGGACAACAATCTTGTGACCATTCTTCAAAGTGTGGGATAGGGTTTTTTCAAGTTGATTTGACGTCAAACTTTCGCCATCACTCTGCACCCAAAATGATAGGTTACAAGAGGTTTTTGATAGCTTGGAAGTGGTCGGACAAATTATAGTTGCCAATTTTGATAGTCCACTAACCCCACGATTTTCAGCGTGAGAATACCTTAAGACGCCCCTCCTCTAACCATACCACCTGGCAAGTAACTCCGCTCAAGGCAATCGGTTAAGTTTTGCTCCATAAATCTTCAGAGGCGCCAGTATCCACCAGAATAGTGGTGCTGAATTTCCCTAAAGGGGATGAAAGGGTAGCAGTCAGTAGAAAATAACCCGAATGGTCTTTATATCAAAGCAGAAAATGCCAGTTGTTCACCACCAAACTCTTCATCTGGCATTAACATGTCTCCCAGGTATGTTTTTGAATCAAATAATGGAGAGATATATTTGTCCACTCTTAAAACTGAAGCCAAATATTCCACCATATCTTAAATTTAAATTTCTTGCGGGGAAGGCTGACCATGGGACGGACACTTCCGAATATGACTCAGACGAGACAAAACTCAGTACCAGGTGAGGCACCCCAGAGAAGCGATGCTATCTCTTGTTGCCAGCGGGAACGCCACTTACGGGAAGGGGGAGGGAACGTGTGTAGGGGGCGTAGCCACTATTGAGCACGTGTGGAGGAAGGGGTCTGATTTGATGAACCAGACTAGGAACCAGGAGGAGACCAGCTGCCGGCGACGTGGTGGGAGATATCCAAACATCCACGCTTGAAAGTGATCCACCAAATGAGACCGGAATCTGTGGACAGCTTCAGGGAGGGTGGGGATGGATCCGGCGATGGCATCCAAGACAATCGTGTGGATAGTCCACATGGCGATTGCAACCACCAGAGCACGAAGGGAGGGTGGGAGGGGGAGGCCATTGATGAAGCAAACATATTTCTTGACAGACTGAAGGGATGTGTTTGATCCTGGCCTAGCAAACGTTGGACTTCGCGCCATATTACTTTAGAGGTGGGGCACTTCTCCAGGCGGTGAAACAGCGTTCCATACTGGCCACACACGACACAGGATGAGTGTAAAGCATTAGAGCGCTCAGCTGTACGATACACCCGCCTCAGGCAGCGCCACACATGGGAACGGACTTGAGGCTGCAACAGAGGATGGTGTGCATATTTCCAGATAGTCTTTTGGGTCTCAGTGGAATAAGGGATGTCCATCATGTCCAGGTAGTCCACCCTGGATAGGACTTGGGGTCGAATGGGGATCACGCCATCATGGATGGGTAGCCCCTGTACCTCTTGTGTGAACTGAGGAGAGGGGCGGCCTCTTTGGGTTGTATGTCCACTAATACGAATTCTCCATTCTGCGCTTCGCATGGAGAGTAGGATTCGTTTGTAGTGGGTTTTGGTCCCGTGAGGACCTGTGGCTGAAGTGTGTGATGCGAGGTATTTCATCAGGGAGTGGGGGTTTGATGGATTGTTGAGGCCCAAGGCTCGGGAGAAGTTGGAGCAGGCTGCGCGGGACCAGTGTTGGGATGGGAGTGTAGGAGCAGTGACGGCCGCAATCCAGGTGCCTAGGATCTTGGCGGCATGGGCTTTGAAGTCAAGTAGGCCCATGCCACCATGATGATGAGGGCCAAACATGACCTCTAGCCGTACTGGTGGAGGGCGGCCTGACCAAAGCAACCTTGTAGCAAAGCATACAGGGATTTGAAGAAGCTTGGGGAGAAGGGGATGGCGTGGGCTCCAAACCAGACTTTGGATAGGAGCATAGAGTTGGCAAGAACAACCCTGCCAGTGAGGGTAGTAGGGTGGGCTCTGAGAGAGGCGATTCACTTTGTCACGTTGTCCAGTATATGGCCCTCCATTACTGCTGACGCGTATCCTCCTGCCTCCAACTACACGCCCAGATGGCGTACCGGTCCTATGGTAGGTCGCGGCACAAAGGGGAGCACCAGTGGAGCGGTGTGTTTTGAGTTAGTAAGGCGTGGACGTGGGCGAGCAGATGGGCCATGTTGGGAACTAATTTCTGGGGCCCAGCAGTTCTGAAACTGATCAAAGAGGATGATTTTGGTTTTGGAGGCATTCAGTGCCACGTTGCTTACCCGGGAATATTCCTGGATGAGAGCTTCAAGCGCGCGTGCATCTTGATTATTAGACACCCCAACCACACAATCATCTGCGAACGCCAATATCTTGACTGGGGCTTGGCCTGGCACATGGACCCCAGTGAGTTGGGCATTCACATTTCGCAGTAGTGGGTCAAGGCTGAAGTTGTATAAGAGTGGGCTCAGGGGGTCCCCTTGTCGCAGGCCCCTTTGAGGATGGACTACATCCGTTAGGAAACCTGGGCCGCGCACAGCCATTGTTGCAGATTCCGTGAGCAGCATCACCCAGTTAATGAAGCGGGGAGGTAGGCGGAATTGTTGGAGGCAGGCCCAAGGTATTCCCAGTTTACTCTATCATAGGCCTCTTGTTGGTCCAAGAATACAAGTGCCCCAGAGGCTGTGGACAGACACACATTAGCCACAGAGTGCACGTTATCCCAAATTGACCTTCTGGGGATGAAACTGAATTGTTCTGGAGAGATGGTGGCAGGTGCTACAGTCCCTAAACGGTTAGCCATGATTTTTGTTAAAATTTTGGTGTCTGTGTTTGTTAGAGAAATGGGGCGCCAGTTGGCTAAGTCTAGCCTATCCCCTTTCTTGAATAGTGTGACTGTAAAAGCTTCATGTCCTCCTGGTAGGAGGCGCGTTTCCAACAGGCTTTGGTTGAGTGAGGCTAGCAGCAATGGGTATATGTATTTAAAATATTTTTTGTAGAATCATATGGAATGCCATCTGGGCCTGGGCATTTTCAGTTTGGCACACCGCGAATGGTAGTCCATAATTCGTTTGGAGTAATTAAATTCATTATTTCCGGGTATCAGAAAATGGTGCGGATATGAGCTCTGTCGAGAAATTCCACCATTTCGGCCAGCTGAATTGGTTTGGTTCAGTATAACTCAGAGTAATATCTTTGCATTTCGATTACCACTTTGGCCAGTGTGTCCACGATAGAATTATCCGATCTTCGCACCTGTGTGCAGGCCACGCTCTGGCGTGGTGCAAAATTTTTTTGAAGAAGTATACGGTGCACTTGTCACCTTTAGTGATGCATGTGGCCCTGTATTGGACACAAACCTGATGTTTGTGTTGCCTTTCAAGTGCGTTGAGGTGGGCTGCTGCCTCCGCCCACTTCTGGCCCTATGCAGGGCTATATCCTGAGGCTGGAATGTTGGACTCCAAGTGGGCCAATTCCACCAGCATGCGCGATATAACTGCCGATGTGGCTCGTGAGCATCTGGATGAGAGATGGCGATAGTGGTGGATGGTGTCTTTTTGAAAGTTGCCCATGTGGAAATGGGGTCCGCACAAAACGGTGCAACAAACAATTTTGCCAAAGTTGCCTCTTCCACCCACATGGAAAATCCTGGCGACGCAAGCTCTGGGGGCGGATTTTGCACCAATGTGGAGCCTTCACAACTGTGACAGGTAAGTGGTATGTTATCAAGACCAGTTGGTGGTCAGAGAATTCCATTTTTGTTGTTTTGAAGTGGGAGATGTGGGGTTGGAAATTTGCCGGCGCTAGAATAAGGTCAATGCGGGTCATGGACCTTAATTGGCCATTGTGGATGTGGGGACGCGTCATGTTTTCGAGCAGTGGGGCATGTCGTGGCAGCGCATCCATTAACCCAAGGGTGGCTTTTAGAATGCGTAGTTCTACGTGACCCTGTGGGGCGTGGGGTGAGGGCGGCCACCAGTCCGTTGGTGAGGTTAGCCAACAGTTCATGTCGCCGATTAGGAAAGAATTGGGGGGTAGCGGGAGGGATTTGACCAATGAGAAAAATTCCCAATGCTCTTGTGCACCGTTTGGGGCGTAAATGTTGACGATTGTGTGTGCAACATCAGCCCATGAGAAGGTGACAACGAGCACTCGGTCATTTAGGAATGTTTCTGAAGATGTTAATTTGAAAAAATTGTTTTTCCAAATTAGCACCCCACAGTGCTTCGACCAAAAGGATAGGGATGGCAGGAGCATTGTTTTCCAAGCATCCTCGGAACCTCGTGGACAGTGGGTTTCCTGGATGGCCAGGATATCCACGGGTAAATTATTTTGTAAAAAACTCAGTTTCCTAGCCTGGGACGAGAATATTCCACCATATCTTCAGCAGTGGCATAAACATTTTTATGTTGTAAAAACAGATCCTTTTCAACCTCCTGAGTGCTGAGGATCATGGAAGAGGTCAAGCGGGGGTCCTCTGGGGTAATTTGGTACACAGTAGTGGGTTCCATATCTGATCCATAAAGAGAGTAAATATGGTTCAGAAGTATATATGGTTTTTTTTCATTATAAAACGCGTTTTTAGACGCAAATGACCCTATTACCATTATAGCAATGGATTTCCCGACGTTATCCAAGGCCATCACCCCCAGGACCATCTTTGAAGATTCCGCCTGCATTGTCTAAATGTGCTGCCAAAGTAAACAACATTTATTTAAATTGATTTTATGTATTTCAGTGGAAAGCCAGTGAATCATGACTTTCAGACCCAGAAGTGTCTGTATCCACCAGGTACAAGCACAAAGGGTGGGTACTTTCCAGTTGGAGGCAGCCAAAATAACGCCAAGATGCTGCAACCTTTGGAAAAAGAGGGAACAGTGGTGCGGCTGACCACAGCTGAAGCCCAAAGCTGTCGCCCACTGTTTGCACTTTGGAAAAGTCCCACACAGAAAAGGTTCACGCATGTAATATAAAGCTGTTGGTTGACTAATGTAAGGAGAGGTTCTATAACTCTCCTGTTTCCAACATGGAAGTTCACGTTGCATAGGGCCCACGCCATAAAAACTAGTCGCAAGTATTAAAGTTCTTAGAGCCTAGCAAAGGATGCTTAAGCAATAATAACCAAAGTTGAGGAGGGTGATCGTTAGAGCAATTAAACAAATAGAAGCAATGCGGTGCAAGCAGGGTAAAGTATGGACGTCCTAGATTGGACGGAACCTGGGCGGCCCAATGGTGCATTGGAGGATAATGTAATCATAGATAAAATTAAGTAGCTAATATAGTGTGAGACCCCCACAAAGAGGTCCACGGACAGGATCATCCAAGACAACATAAATGTAAAATGGTGTACTTACAAAAGGATTTATTATATGGGAGAAGTCGACCAACAGATGAGTTTGGTCTTAATGTGAGGAATTTAAGTATTTTGGGCAGACAATCAATTATGGGAAGTGAGTCTAAGCCAAGGCGCACCAATAGGTGCACGCTTCCATAAGGCAAGACGCTGTATTTTGTAATTGACCAAACTTGGGTAATTGATTGTAAGAGCGGCTGACCCAAGCTGGAAAGGGCGAAAACTAAATGAGTTTTAAGACCTCATTCACCCAAAAACTGAAGCAACCCATTTTCATTTGCAACAAAGCTAGTTCGTTTTTTTGCACCTGCTTTTATACAGGGCTGAACTAATCTTGCATCCATAGGACCAACCTGTGCATACTTCACCTTAACCCAGCGTTGATCTATGGTATGCTTGGGGTCAGTAAGGCCTGCTAGCTCCACCTTCTTGGCCTCCTGATATGCTGCTTTGTCTTTGAAGTTGGTACCAATTATTATGTCATTTTCTAACCATGACATATTCCACAGGCAGGTGAATGTTCTCTCTAGACTTGTACTAATCACTTTTAAATTTTTTAAGTGAGATTCGTGAGAGAAAAGTCATCCATCTGACAATGATTTCACTGACTTAAATCTGAGTTCAGTGGAATCCTATCACAATGACAACTGCTATGAAAAATGATTGCGGGATTTTTCCTGCGGAAAGCCAAAGTAATCATTGTCAGTCTTTATTTGTGAATTTGCTGCCTAATTTGAGTACCAGTGACTTATGCTGAGGAGCTCCAAGTATTTATTGTAGTATAAATTTTATATGGCTGACCAGTGATCTGTGTCAAGGATGAGTCAATCTAATATTCGGTGATTGGGATGAGCATAATGGGAAGGAATCACTATCATGGATGACTGCTATTGGTTAGGGTTCTAGCTTGGATGGCCGAGGGGTTTTCATAGGCACAGTAGCCTAAAGTAAAATAGTCTTCCTTCCCTCCAAATAATGATCTTTTTCGTCCATCTTATTTTAGTTGTTAGTGAGTCTGCTAGATTAGGAAAAGGTGGTACTGAAGATCCACAAAGTAGGTGTGGAAGACATTCCTGGAGTGGCTGATGCTACCTGCTCCCATACCTCAGCCCTATGATGAACCAACAGGAACCTGGCCAATCAGCCACCAATGATGATGTGCTGATGGCTGTCAGCCATGAGGGTGGTGCAGCATGAAAGTGCCATAGCCACTCAGGATGGGGGATGGACTCGCTGGGGCATACCCAAGAGGGGCTGGCAATTGTTCATGAGAGTGATGCAGCATAGGAGTGCCGTAGCTGCTCAGGATGGGGGATGGACTTGCCGGGGCACATCCAAGAGAGACCATGGGTTAAGTAGAAGTCATTGGTCTGCTGTGTTGGTGGGTTGGACGTGGACTTGTAGGGGTTTAATATGCCTATGAAGGTGAAACAGCAAGGTTCAGCCAGTCTCCATACTGGTTGCCCTGGCACACTAGCAGAGCCCACTAAATGAAATAGCAATTTTTTGACATTGTTGCTCAGTACAGGGGTCTTTGCTGGTGGTCTTGCTCAAGTAGTTGGAAGATAGGTTAGGAGGTGGCAAGGGCCACTGGTTTTGACCAGGCGCTCCTTTGAGGGGGCGCTGAAGTATGTTGGCCCACCATTGGGGTGGTCGGACTGGTTGAATACCATCTGGATAAAAAGGGTAAATGTCAGAAATTAATCATATGGATTCCTCTTAATAATATCTGAATTAGGGGTGTCAGTTAGGCGTGATTGTCAGCTAATCACCTAGTTCAATATTATTTATTGTTATAAACATAATGATTGTTTAGGCTCAGTGGATTCCTAGTTTGGCGCCTACTCCAAAATCGTGGATGATTATAGAAATTTCCGGTGGAAAGCTGATGTATTCACAATAACCATCTGACAATGATTTCACTGATTTAAATCTGAGCTCAGTGGAATCCTATCACACTACCAACTGCCATGAAAAATGATTGTAGATTTTTCCTGCGGAAAGCCAAAGTATTCATTGTCAGTCATTTATTTATAAATTTGCTGCCTAATTTGAGTACCAGTGACTTATGCCAAGGATGCTTCAAGTATTTATTATAGTAGAAAGTTTTATATGTCTGACCAGTGACTTGTGCTGAGGATGAGTTAATCTGGTATTTGGTGATTGGGATGAGCGGAATGGGAGGGAATCGCTACCATGGATGACTGGTATTGATTAGGGTTCCAGCATGGCTGGCTGAAGGGTTTTCATAGGCACAGCAGCCTAAAGTATAAATAGTCTTCCTTCCCTCTAAATAAAAATCTCTCTTTCACCCATATCATTTAAGTTGCTAGTAATTAGTCTGCTAGATTAGGAAAAGATGGGACTGGAGATCCACAAAGTAGGTGTGGAAGACATTCCTGGCGTGGGTAATGCTGCCAGCTCTTATACCTCAGCTTATGAGGGACTGACAGGAACCTGGCCAACAAGCCACCTATGATGATGTGCTAATGGCTGTCAACCATGAGTATGGTGCAGAGCAGGAGTTCCATAGCCACCCATGATGGGGGATGGACTTGCTGGGGCACACCCAAGAGGGGCTGGCGATTGGACATGAGGGTGATGCACATGGGAATGCCATAGCTGCCCATAATGTGTGATTTACTCACCAGGGCGCATCCAAGAGGGACCATAGGGCTAAGGCGAAGTTATTGGTCTGCTGTGTTGGTGGGTTGGACGTGGACTTGTAGGGGGTTGGTACGCCTATTAAGGCGAAACAGCAAGGTTCAGCCAGTCTCCATACTGGTTGCCCTAGCACACTAGCGGAGCCCACTGTCCAGAAAAGCAATTTTCTGACAACCATCATCATCTAAGCAGTTGAGTTGTAATTTGAGTCCATGCTAATTTCCTTCATCTCTACCATAAAGAATAAGAAGGGAAAATAAATAAATAATTAATTAATTAATTAAAATAAATAAATAAATAAATAAGAAAAAAATGAAAATAAAAAAGTAGATAAAAAATAAGAAAAAATATAATAATAGATAATATTTATAATAAGAATTGTACACATTAAAAAACATTAACAATTAAAGAATTAGCAAGTTTAATCCATAATTTCCAAATCCCTGACATCACTGGAGCTGGATCACCTTCTTTGGGAGGGGGAAAGAGTGAGATTGAATGGGTGTAGCCTGAAGAAGTATGGCCAGAGGAGAATTTTGAACCTCATATGAGTCCCATATGTCAAGACCCTGTCAGAGATTAGCCAAACCTAAAAAGGCTTGGCACCAGGGCGCTGGCCTGGCCAACTAAGGATGGGCCATTAAACCAGAGGAAGTAGCCAATAAAAGAGAATTTTGAACTAGCGAGAGAGGTTATACTCTGGGGAGATAGCCGCAGAAATAAAGATGCAATCAGAAAGAAGGCTTTTTAGAAGGATATACTGGGGGGAAGAAACACTTTTTTTAAAACATTTGTGAGTGATCTTCATCTATGACTCTGCACATGTCAGGAACAGTCTCCATGGAAAAGGTTGCTGGTGGGAAGCAAATACATGCACCAAGTAGAGCCATCTGGGGGATATACTTATAGGAAGCTCTTTCAACGGGCTTTTGTAAAGCATTCAGGGAAACAGAAGGATTGTTTATTTTTTGGAGCACAACCAGGGCCCAACTGGACAAGCAAATCAGTGTGAACTGTCATTGGAGCGCACCAGAACCTAGAAACAGAGTTAGCAAAGAGAAGAGCCTGGTTAGCTTCAAATGGATTGAATGGAGCAACCCTAGCTCAGAGGCAAGTGCAAAAGACTTGTAGGCTTCGATGAGTTCAGACATCAAAATCAACAGCAAAACCTGAAGTAGCCAAATTGCCGTGCAAAGGGAAGAAATAAGGATAGAGGAAGGAAATACTTGAAAAACTGAGAAAAGGAAGTCAGGAAGAAAGATCACTTTCTGATGAAAATTGATGCTAAATGAAAATTTCTTTATTTTGGCTGGCCATGGGGCCACAAAGATTTAATGAGGCGGTCAAAGGAGGATCATGTTCAACCCATTGGGATGTTTGTTGAAGAGAACTTGAAGCAAGGGGACTGATTTGGGTTCACTGAGCGCCTGAGTTATGTCAGGCCTGGAAGGTGAACTTTCAATAATTTTCAAAGCATAACTAGTTGAACCAGCTTGAGAAAAAGAAGGCAGAGTGCCTGAATTGACCATAGCACGCCAAATGGAAGAGCTGAGTCATAAAAAGACACACTTATCCTGTGCAGAGAGGCGACTAATATAGCAATCATACTTGAAATATTCCAAAAAATTGGACATCATGTGATCAAGAAGGAATGATATTTTCTGCCTATATCCAGTCAATGCAAGGAGAGTTCTGAATGGTTAACTGGACATGAATAATTGGGTAGATTTTATAGTACAAATAATAATATGAACTTACAGCTAATTTTTTATATTTTATGTCAAACATATCAGCTATTAAGGACCAAAAGTATTCCAAGTACATACAAAACTTGGGATTTGCGGCCTAGCAGTTCCACTATTTCATATTTGAGTTGATAGCCCAGGATTGGGGGCTTAGTTGGTCTATGTCAAAATTAGTTTTTAATTTCAATTGAGATACAATCATTATTTAATTTATTAGTGGTTCAAAATGCCTTGGTATGTGCTACCATTGCTTGAGAGGAGATATTTCTAGCTATTGTCAGAAGTTTCAGTGGAGATTCTGTACTGAAGAAAAGTATCATTGAGACACTGATTATGGGGCTAAGATGGGTTACAGAAGGAAGCCTAATGTATTATAGATCCTCTTGAAACTTGAGCCATGAACTTCAGGCTAAGTGGAGGTGAAAGTTAGGGTGCCATGGGTGTAGATGTGGGTAACAGAACCCTATAATTTTTTTTAATATTAAAAAATAAAAACCAATCTTTTAATACAAAACTTTGATAGTTTAATATAAAGGCTTTTAGTATTTCATACTTTTAAATTGCATTAAGTTGAGGAAGTTACTTTTGGTCATGAAGATCAGGGCAGAGAGCCGTTATACAAGTAAATGACAGAAGAACACAGCCACAAAGCCTTGTCTCTAAGGAGTTTATATCTATATAACTTTCAACATCTAGTCTATTGTCCTCATACAATTTGCTTTCATAACTCTGATTTTAATCCAAGAAGAAGAACCAGATCATCTGAAGTAGGCAATTCTTTAACAATAATTTTAATAGATAGGGAATGTGCCATAAATAACTCAAGTATGATGAGACTTGGTAATAATTATGCAGATAATTGGGCAGATTCCAAATTCAATCCCTTTTGAGGTACAACTTAATCTATTGCCTCATATTTTATCTGATGTAGTTGTCACCTAACGTTTGGATAATCCTTTGCTTTGGCTAGTAAGGATTTTGTCTTGGGGTATTTTGGGCTCAAGTTGGACTAATGGAAATTTCCTAGTATTGAGTTGAGCCTTACTAACTATTGATTTCCCATAAAATTAATCAATGTAATTTCTTTAATTACTTTTTTGGTAAAAGCATTAATTCTCTTTTGGAATTTAGTTGGCTGAAATTTTTCCTATCTTTTTTAATACTCTGGTATCCAAAAATGGTCTTCAAATTTAATACTAGTTGGGAATTTACTAAAGTAGCATAATCAGAATATTCCTTTTTTATTATGCCTCATCATTTCCAAAATCATAGTCAGTATCTGAGGCGATTAAAGAAGTGGGAAATCCAGAAACCATTTTAGAAAGCAACTCACATAGTGCCCTTATGTTGCATACCCAACAAACAATTAGACTTTCATCCAACTTATTAAATTGTGGCTGAGAAGGCCAGTTTAAGTCTTTTATTAGAGACAAGATCAACTAGAGATTTTTTAGGATATAATTGACTGGGGTTAGGCACCTCAAAAGTGATGGAACATTGTAGCAGATAATCAACTATTTGTGTAATGGTATCTGTTATTGAGCACTGGTAATAATACCCAATAAAGCTCTTTGTATAGCTAGTAAGCATGTTTAAGGACAATATGAGCATTAAAATTATATATAGCACCTCAGCCTCATATACCAATTGAGCTTCATTATAATAACGTTCAGCAAAACCCACCACAGATATCTTTATTAAAGGAAATTAAGAAACAAAGGTAAATTTGTGGTCATCCATTCCTCTTTTCAAAACTCATATGCAATAAGATCTTTGACATTGTGGTAAGTCATAACGACTTCCTTTAAGTATATCATTAAATTTTCCTGACTGATAGATTCCATGAAATTTATTAAATTAGCCAGCCTAGCAGTCCCAAAGGGACCCACCATGTTAAGTCAAAAAATGTTATAAAGTTATGGACATTTTCATTTTTGTCAGATCAAGGTATGTTAATTATAGTAAAAGGAAATTGACGTTGTAGGGCTTTAAAGGCCACAATGATTCTGATTGAACATCTGGGTTGTTTGACCAAGGATTGGGAATATAATGACTTTAGGCTGCTAGAGCAATTTGAATGGAAATCTGCATATGGTGAGCAGAAGGATCAAAGGAGAAGAAATGAGGGTAAAGTGAGTGGCAAAGGAAAATCGCCAATTGGTATCACCAGAATTACAATTAACCCAAGCTTATTTAAGTTCTGGATCATAGTAAAAATCATAGTCATTTTCTGCACCAGAAGCGCTGCATTGCCTTTGGGGTTGGATGCTAGCAAAGAATAACCCATAAATTCTTTACATAATTGGTCTATCATACTAATAATGTGGCGGTGCTCCGCCAAAAGCTAATGATCACCCTGTTCAACCTTTTGTTTGGAAGTCAAAAGGTATGTTTTTAGTTTTTTTAATTTCTACTCCTGATATTTTAAATTTTAAATTTATTGCGAGGAAGGCCGACCATGGGACGGACACTTCCAAATATGACTCAGGACAGATAAACTTAGTACCGGGGGAAACACCCCAGAGAAGTGATGCTATCTCTTGTTGCCAGCGGGAACGCCACTTATGTGGAGGGGAGGGAACGTGTGAAGGGGCCGTAGCCACTATTGCACACGTGTGTGGAGGAAGGGGTCTGATTTGATGAACCAGACTGGGAACCAGGAGGAGACCAGCTGTTGGCGACGCGGTGGGAGGTAACCAAACACCCACGCTTGAAAGTGGTTCACCAAATGAGACTGGAATCTGTGGACAGTTTCTGGGAGGGTGGGGGTGGAGCCTGCGATGGCATCTAAGACAATCGTGTGGATGGTCCACATGGCGATTGCAATCACCAGAGCATGGAGGGAGGGTGGAAGGGAGGAGGCCATTGATAGAGCAAACATATCTCTTGACAGACTGAAGGGATGCGTTTGATCCTGGCCCAGCAGACGTTGAACTTCGCGCCATATCACTTTAGAGGTGGGGCACTTCTCCAGGCGGTGGAACAGCGTTCCATACTGGCTGCACACGACACAGGATGAGTGTAAAGCATTAGAGCGCTCAGCTGTACAATACACCCGCCTCAGGCAGCACCACACATTGGAGCGGACTTGAGGCTGCAGCAGAGGGTGATGTACATATTTCCAGATTGTTTTTTGGGTCTCAATGGAATAAGGGTTTGTCCATAATGTCCAGGTAGTCCACCCTGGATAGGACATGGGGCCAAATGGGGATCACGCCATCATGGATGGGTAGCCCCTGTACCTCTTGTGTGAACTGAGGAGAGGGGCGGCCTCTTTGGGTTGTATGTCCACTAATACGAATTCTCCACTCTGCGCTCCGCATGGAGAGTAAAATTCGTTTGTAGTGGGTTTTTGTCCCGTGAGGACCTGTGGCCAATATGTGTGATGCGAGGTATTTCATCAGGGAGTGGGGGTTCGATGGATTGTTGAGGCCCAAGGCTCAGGAAGAAGTTGGAGCGGGCTGTGCAGGACCAGTGTTGGGATGGGAGTGTAGGAGCGGTGACAGCCGCGATCCAGGTGCCCAGGATTTTGGCCGCATGGGCTTTGAAGTCAAGCAGGCCCATGCCACCATGATGATGAGGGCCAAACATGACCTCTAGCTGCACTGGTGGAGGGCGGCCTGACCAAAGCCATCCTTGCAGCAAGGCATACAAGGATTTGAAGAAGCTTGGGGAGAAGGGGATGGCGTGGGCTCCAAACCAGACTTTGGATAGGAGCATAGAGTTGGATAAAACAACCCTGCCAGTAAGGGAAGTAGGGTGGGCTCTGAGAGAGGCGATTCGCTTTGTCACGTTGTCCAGAATACAGCACTCCATTACTGCTGACGCGTATCCACCTGCCTCCATCCACATGCCCAGATAGCGCACCATTCCTATGGTAGAACTTGGCATGAAGGGGAGCACCAGTGGAGCGGTGTGTGTTGAGTTAGTAAGGCGTGGACGTGGGCGAGCAGATGGGCCATGTTGGGAACTAATTTCTGGGGCCCAGCAGTTCTGAAACTGATCAAGGAGGATGATTTTGGCTTTGGAGGCATTCAGTGCCACGTTGCTTACCCGGGAATATTCCTGGATGAGAGCTTCAAGCGCGCGTGCATCTTGATTATTAGACACCCCAACCACACAATCATCTGCGAACGCCAATATCTTGACTGGGGCTTGGCCTGGCACATGGACCCCAGTGAGTTGGGCATTCACATTTCGCAGTAGTGGGTAAAGGCTGAAGTTGTATAAGAGTGGGCTGAGAGGGTTCCATTGTCGCAAGCCCCTTTGAGGGCGGACTACTTCCGTTAGGAAGCCAGGGCCACATACTGTTATTGTTGCAGATTCCGTGAGCAGCATCACCCAATTGATGAAGCGAGGGGGTAGGCGGAATTGATGGAGGCAGGCCCTTGGGTATTCCCAGTTTACTCTATCATAGGCCTTTTGTTGGTCCAAGAATACAAGTGCCCCAGAGGCTGTGGACTGACATATGTTAGCCACAGAGTGCATGTTATCCCAAATCGACCTTCTGGGGATGAAACCGAATTGTTCTGGGGAGATGGTGGCAGATGCTATAGTCCCTAATTGGTTAGCCATAAGTTTTGTTAAAATTTTGGTGTCTGTGTTTGTTAGAGAAATGGGGCGCCAGTTGGCTAAGTCAAGCTTATCCCCTTTCTTGAAGAGTGTGACAGTAAAGGCCTCATGTCCTCCTGGTAGGAGGTGCGTTTCTAACAGTCTTTGGTTAAGTGAGACAAGCAGAAGTGGGGATATATATTTGAAATATTTTTTGTAGAACTCATATGGAATCCCATCTGGGCCTGGGCATTTTTGGTTTGGCGCACCGCAAATGGCTGTCCATAATTTGTTCAGAGTAATTAAATTCTTATTTCTTGGTATCAGAAAATGGTGCAGATATGAGCTCGGTTGAGAAATTCCGCCACTTTGGCTGGCTGAATTGGTTCAGCTTGGTACAACTTGGAGTAATATTTTTGTGTTTTGATTGCCACTTTGCCGGTGTATCCGCAATAAAATTATCTGATCTTTGCATCTGTGTGTAGGCCACGCTCTGGCGTGGCGCAAAAATTTTTTTAAAGAAATATGCAGTGCACTTGTCACCTTTTGTGATGCATGTGGCCCTGTATTGAACACAAACCTGATGTTTGTGTTGCCTTTTGAGTGCATTGAGGTGGGCGGCTGCCTCTGCCCACTTCCAGCCCCATGCAGGGCTGTATCCTGTAGCTGAAATGTTGGACTCCAAGTGTGGAAATTCTGCCAGAGCACGCGAGATAACTGCCAATGTGGCTCATGAGCATCTGGAGGAGAGATGGCGAGAGTGGCGGATGGTGTCCTCTTTGAAAGTTGCCCATGCGGATATGGGGTCCGCGCAAAATGGTGCAACAAACTTTTTTGCCAAAGTTGCCTCTTCCACCCACGTGGAAAATCCTGGTGACACGAGATCGGGGGGGCAGATTTTGCACCAATGTGGGGCCTTAGCAACTGTGACAGGTAGGTGGTAGGTTATCAAGACCAGTCGGTGGTCAGAGAATTCCATTTTCATTGTTTTGAAGTGGGAGATGTGGGGTTGGAAATTTGCCGGCATTAGAATAAGGTCAATGCGGGTCATGGACCTTAATTTGGCCGTTGTGGATGTGGGGATGCGTCATGTTTTCGAGCAGTGGGGCATGTCGCAGCAGCGCATCCATTAACCCAAGGGTGGCCTTTAGAACGTGTAGTTCTACGTGACCCTGTGGGGCGTGGGGTGAGGGAGGCCACTGGTCCATTGGTGAGTTTAGCCAACAGTTCATGTCACCAACTAGGAAAGAATCAGGGGGTAGCGGGAGGGATTTGACCAATGAGAAAAATTCCTGACGCTCATGTGCACCGTTTGGGGCATAGATGTTGATGATTGCATGCACTACGTCAGCCCACGAGAAGGTGATGATGAGCACTCAGCCATTTAGGAATGTTTCTGAGGATATGAATTTGAAAAAATTATTTTTCCAAATTAGCACCCCACAGTGCTTTGACCAAAAGGATAGGGATGGGAGGAGCATTGTTTTAAAAGTTTCCTTGGAACCTCGTGGACAGTGGGACTCCTGGATGGCCAGGATATCCACGGGTAAATTGTGTTGTAAAAAGCTCAGTTTCCTAGCCTGGGATGGGGAGGCCTTAAGTCTGGCGATATTCAACGTCCCTAAAGTGAAGGTTTCCCCCATCGCACCTTAGGTGAGGGGGTGGGCCCCTGGGCCCACCAGCCTCTTTAAGGTCCCCATGGGCTTTCACAGCAGCACGGGTGTTAGCAGCAATGCTATCAGAGTTTTTGTTGATTTTTGCGGAAAGAGTTGCGTTGGCTTTGGCCTTCACTTTTTGTTTTCCCAACGTCAGACAAATTTTTTGTGGTGCGGATGAGTTTGGTGCACCGTTGAGCAGGTCAAAAAAAAATTTTCAGTTGATTTAGGTCCCAAGTCAGTTTTGACTGGGGCTTGGGTGCAACGATTGGGTGAGATCAAGTCTCCTATCAGATCCTTGGATTGAGTGGCCCGCTCAGCATGGGCTTCCCAATCTGATTGGTTGATGGATTCCCAAGTTGCTTCCGCTGTGAAGGTTTCCATGTCCTCCTGGCGTTGTGAGTGTGGGATAGCAGTGGTGGCCTTGGCTGTTTCTTGGCCGCGGCCCTATGGGCCTGCTTAGCCTTCTTCCATTCTTGCGGGGAGATAGGCTTTACCAATAGGTAGCAGCCTTATGCTCCCCACGGAAAAGCCTCCTTGGTGCTTGCGGTTGGTTCATAGTGCGCCACTCCATTGGCCATGGCTGCCAAGGGGTGCTCTTGGAATGTGACACCCTCCTTGATGGGGCACACGTGCACCTTATGGCCAAACGCGTCACAGTGGGTGCAAATGGGGGGCGCGCTGTCCACGGTCACCTGGAATAGGTGTGTGGTATGCCCTGCGATATCAGTAAAAGTGGAGTGTGGGATCTGGGTTAGGTCCTTCATGATCTCCTCAGTTGGGGTCAGAACTGTGATGGCTTTGCTGGTGCACAGGTGTGGCATCAGCGTGAAGCATTGCATTTTGAAAGATTGTATTTCGCCATATATGGCGAGACCATCTTTCAGATGTTGTTCCAAAATGTCACGTTTTACCGTAGTAGGCAAAAAGTCAAACTTGAGGAAAATTTGGTATGATTTTGTCCATCTGGTGCATTTGGTTTTGACAACCCATTGCCCTTCAGGGAGGTCAACCATCATGCACACCGCTGCAGCCTCATCTGCTGCTTTTTTGCTTTTGAAACCTAGGTTCAGCCAACTGCGTGACATGGAGTGAGGTTCAAAGTACACTGCAGTCGGGAAAATTTTGTGTACATCTTCACAAAATTTTTCCCATAAGGCCATTTTTTAGATGTCCAGATATACGTGGACTCCGAATTCCACTGACAAAAGTGGTTGGGAGTGTGGTGTGTTGATTTACTGGTTGCATCGTGATTGCCATGTGAGTATCTCCAGAGAAATCGTGACTGCCAGTTTTTTAAGATTTTTGTCTATTCCGCCAGATTCTCTGGGGCATTTTTGAACGTTGGAGGCCGCGGGCCTTCCACCTGCTCCTCTTACCTTGCTTGCCCAACTGCTCCCTGACATGGGCGCAGACTAATCTCCTCTGTGAGATTATCAAACTAGATTCAGTCTTGATTTGAATAGGTTGCAAAAGTGATTGCAACGTAAAGAAAAGTTCTACTCCTTGATATTGAACTAGTAAAAATAGGGAGCCAATCTTTCAAAAAAGGTATTAATAACTCAACTTTAGCAACTCAGTGATCTTGAGCTAAAAATCTTTATAAACGTTTAATTGTTAATGGTTTTCATTATTAGAGAATGAGTTGGGTGAGCAGAATTATGCTGGGCCTCAGGGCTGACTGTTTCAGTATTGATACCACAAATTACGCCAGCTCAGAAATACATATCCACTAAAATCATTAGATTGTTGACGTACAGGGAAGCAGAAAGTGACCCTGTAGTGAGCACCAAGTGTTGAAATCAAAGTTTAGACATTGTAATGCAAATGGCACGGATATTGGAACTACTACTAAAAGCAAACTGTATTAAGACATTTTATTAAGTAACCACAATGCAGACTGGGTTATTGCAACAAGGGCTTTATTAATATCAATCTATATGGGAAACATTATGTAGTCTTTATATTATGACTGTGGCTTGCGGGCTTTATGATTCTCTTCTCTCCTAATAGTAGGCTTCTACCACTAACCAAAAAAACCAGATCCTTATTCTTCTGACTAACTCTTCATTATATAATTCGTAACTCCAAAGATCCTATTGGCGCCAGATCTGATAACTTGACTTCACTCAGGAATAATAAGAAATTTGCATAAATGTTTGGAGATTACAATGAACTAAAGCCTTAGCCTTGAGGATTTTAATATTGTAATAATAACCTAATAGGAAATGAGATGCTGACAAACCCATGAATACTAAGAATAAACCTAGTAGCAATACTTTTACTCTAATGCAGGGTAAAAGGAAATGATACAAATAAAGTGATACAAAAATAATGTGATACAAAATACTAGGCTGCTGGACCCCATAAATTGATATAAATTAGTGATTAAGGCTTACCATGCTTTGGGTAAAGAAAAAAATTTCATACTTTCCATAAAACATTTAAATGATAATGAATTTTAAATACTGATTACTTTAACATTAATGTTAGCACTTGAGCCCAACATCAATTAATCATTCAGTTAATACTGTAAATGGACCTTTGCATAATGATCCAATTGATTGAAACTTCAGGATAATAAAAAGTTAAAATAAATTAAGTAAATAAATATAATCTTGTTCACATGGTTGGTCAGACCATATTGTCACACTGGCTCTTGGTATAAATTCTTCCCAATTTTGTAAATACCTTATCTTGAAATTGTTACTTAGTCTTTTAGAGGGGGCAGAAGGCGAGTTGTTAGGGCATATGGCTACCAACCTGAAGGTTGCAGGTTCAATTCCTGCCCTTTGCACATTGATTTTTAAGTGCCAGCCAAAGGAAGTTATTGGAATTTAGTAGGCTTAATAACATGAAAGCCTTACTCATGATGTAATTAGAATAATCTGAGTTTCAGATCCAGAGGTGGAAAAACTTTCCATGATGGAGTTGTCCCTGCTCAGGTTTCATGCCAATGTTTACTTTCTAGTTTCAGTATTGTCCATCCCCTGGTCGGCTTGCCTCAGCTAAATAAAAATACTTAGTCTTTTGGACTGCATTTTGTAGCTCATACTTTAATAAAAAACTTATCAACCAACCTTTGGGGTTTGCTTTTTTGGATTTGCAACCCCCTTTAAAAGTTTTGAAATTTAATTTTCCCAAGACCATTACACTAACCACTATTGTTAAAAAACTGTATAAACTGGAAAGTTGTTTACAGGTTGACCATTTTTACAAGCATAAGAATATGGATTTAAAAAGGGTTTTCACAAATAACACTTTGGAATTGCTCCTTATAAGATAATAATTAGTGCCCTATGAATACATGGTTTATGGCCAAAAGGATATTAACCAACACCTTCACAGTGATAATCAATGGTTGGTATATAATGTCATTGAACTGGCGTGCCAAGTAAAAACCTGGCTTCCATTGTAAAGGCACAAGCACCCACCACATAATCCTTAAGTCACATGATAACATCTCTTATAAAAAGGGTATGAGTATGAGTGCTTTACCTGGGTTGGGAAGAAGGTTGTTTGTGCTTTTATATTTAGTACTTGGTGACTGCTATTTGGGCTTTTTGCTTATTTTTGCTAATAATAACCAAAGCAGTAACCAAAAAACATTGCCAAAAATACTACTAATGCAAGAGGGTTTGGCCCATCTATAGGCCTTAGTAATAGATGTGGGATTATAGAATTCAATATAATTTATTTTGAAATGGGGATTTTTGGGTAGTGTATTATACAACATAAGAAATAGAATGCCCTAACAAACTATAGTGTGCAGACAGTTGAATTTTTACCTAAGTGATTAGAGAAATGGCCTGGTAAAGTTTAATTGCATAGAAATAAGACAACACATTTCATAACAATTCTTTGAGATTTGATCTTCCAACTCAGGGTTTTGATCATCTAATTTTGCCTTAACAATCTCAGAATTTGTTGATGCGTTAAAATCTTACTTTATGCACTCTTAAAATTTTTGCTTGTGGAAATTTCCCTTTGTAAATTTTTTAACAGGGTTAATTCAGGTTTCATATTTTCTTACAGATAGGGGTGCTCTTAGCAGAAATATTTGTGAGCAGAGTAAATTACTTTTGTGACACACACTTCAAACACACCTCTAATGTAAGGGTCCCCACCATGGTATTAAATTGAGCTGGCCTATATTTCCCTTTCAATCAAGGAAAGGGAAGGGGTATGCACAATACCGCTAGTAAAGATAGCAGACTTAGGGCACAACCTAGATAAACGCCGGGTGTCTGCCACTCCAGTCAAATTAAGATTTACCCCATCCCAATCTAGCAGAAAATAATTCTGCCATTATTCTCAATTCCGCCAGAATGTATTTAAAGAAAATCAAAAATGTGTGTAAAGAAATCTGCACGAGAACAAGCGGATCAAATCTAGATACCCAAAGGTGAAAATTGCTTTTGATCCAGCAGAAACTCATTGAGTGCCCAAAATAAGTCTTTGCATAACGATCATAAATGAGGACAAAATTAGGATGCTAGCGCTCAAAAACTAGTAAAGATTGCCAGAGAAAAATGCAAAAGACCCCACCCACAATTTTCAAGCTGCAATCTCGTGAAAAGCTTCTGGTATACTTAAGAAGATGCGCTCATCCAGTTGTCACAAATGTTATTCACTTTCTCCTCACTTCACTGAAATTATAAAGCACTGGCACTCTGTTGATAGTAGAGTGCTGAGTTATTTTATTATATCCTTGTAAAGAGTTAATTCTGCTAAAAGCTTATAAAACTTTATAAACTTGAAAAGATTCTGGCCTCTTTAAAGTCACCACCACAATCTATGGAGGGCCACACTCACTGATCTCTGTAATTTCAGTAGCTGTCTCTATGATGTTCTCTGCATTAGCATCCTTCATCAGAAATCCAGGAAATTACTCTTAGAAATGTTGCAACAAACTTTTTAAATAACTGTTTACCAGAATAATCACCTTAAAGTGAACTCTAATTATCTAAATCTAATCTGCTGTAATCAAGGTAAATTTAAAAAACAATGATCTGGTGGATTGTAACATTAGAAATGGCAGTAGAATTGAACATGACATTGTAGTTACTTCTCCTCACTACCAAGTTTAAGCCCAGGCAAATCCCAGTCTTAATCCTAATCTATACACTGAATATTCCAACCAGCTGCCCCCATCCAACCTAGCCAGCCTCCCCTCAGTGTGAGCATGGTCAAGTATATTTTCAGCAATCACTTTAGTGGTTGGAATGGGGATGATTTTCATTGATCAGTACTCCTTCACCTATCCCCCCCACAGATCCTTTACAAGGTTAATCAGAATAGAAATGCCGTGCAGACTATGGATGCTACAATGAGTATTAGATTACCCCCAATGGAAGACAAGTCTTTCCTTAGTATGTTGGACGTCTGAAATATAAAGCCAGAGCATTGCTTTATGATTTTTGCACATAATGCCCTGTTGATTCATAGATAATATGGTTTTGGCTTTGTGGTAGGTTGTAAGATGGCATAAGTCAAGCATAATGTAAATCTGGGGGAACGTCACCTCTGCTTGGACTGGGTGGCATTCCAATTCCCTACCAAAAAGGGTCCAAGAAGGGAAGCTATCCCCTCATCTCACAGGGCGATGTAAGGAGGGTGTCTATAACTCTCCTGTTCCAGCGTAGTATTGCTTGCTGCACAGGGCCAACGCCAGGGAACTAGCAGTTATTACAAAAGGTACTAGATCCCAGCAGAGGGTGCTGGAGCTATAATAACTTAAGTAGTGGAGTGCAATAATTATAAAAAATCCCCAACCAAAAGCGACGCAGTGCACAAAGGGAAAAGGGTAAACGTCCCAAGTTGGAGGGAACCTAGGCGAACCAATGGTGCGCTAGGGGCTAACTGAATTGTATGTAAAATGGTATGGTGAATGTAGTGCAAGACCTCCCTGAAGAGGTCTGCACACAGGATCATCAGAGATAACATAGGACAAAAATGGGAAAAATGGGGAAGTTTATTGGGAAAAGTTGACCAACAAGGAATGTTGGTCACAAAAATCAAATTTAAACATCGTTGGGGTAATTCAGGGTCTGCAAAAGCGGTCCCTAGCACCAATTCACCATTAGGCAAACACTTCCATCCAAATTTGTAGAATACGCCGAAACTGACTTCACTTGAGTAAATGATTGAAGTTGTACTCTACCCAAACGCGTAATTTCAAAAAAGGGATGGGTTTTGAACCCCTGTTCCTCAATCAACTGAATCGAACCATCTGCATTAATTGAATATCTCATCCATTTTAACGCCTGGTCAGATGCAAGGGGCTGGGCGTTAGGCACCTCACTAGTACCAAAATGGGCATATTTGGCTTGTACCCAGCGTTGGTCTACTGTGTGCTTGAGGTCAGGGAGGGCCTGAAACTTCACCTTCTGGGCCTCCTGCCGCCCAGCATTATCCTTGGAGTTGGTGCCCACTATCATGTCATTTAACCATGACAATACCCTCTCCTCCTGACGGGGCTCAACCCCCTCCAGGGGCTTGTGCTAGGGAAAAGTTCTTGTGGGCAAGGGCCATTTTGATTGCGGCAACAGTCAGTTTGGGTTGATACCTAGCGGCCTGGGGAAATGCTTATGGAAGGCATCAATCAGATCTTGGGCATGCACACAGTCACGCGCTTGGACCCAACTGTTCTCTGCAACGTCAAAACCCTTTCAAGATACCATGTACTCAAGCCTTCTTTAACATGGCGGGAGGCTACTATTTCCTCCACTTCCCACTCTGGCGCCCCATCCATGAGATAGGCTTCAGGAGTCTCTTGTAGGGCCCTCAAACAAAGTCAATTTGCTTTCATGAAAGACAGAGAAGATCTTAAATGAAGAAGAAAGATATAACTGGTATGAGGCATGGCCCACTTTTCTAACAACGCGGTAAGGGCCAATCCTCTTTGATCCCAGCTTTTTGCATGGCTTCTTGATAGCTATGTTATGAGCATCAAGAATCATGAGATCTCCTTCCTTGTACGCTGGTCCCACTCAGCGCTTACCATCAACGCTCTTTATAAACTTACATTCCCGCCTCTAAACTTGTGGAAACCCCCTGGTGGACCTTCTTAATAGCCTTAGCGAAGTTCACCACCGCTTCAACTTTAGATCCACAGCTGGGCTCCATGTTAAAGGCAGGGTTAAACCCATGGCTGGCGAAAAAATGAGAACAACCGATCAAAGAATGAAAAGTGTTGTTGTAGCTAAATTGGGCCATAGGAAGGTGAGAAACCCAATCTGAATGATTCGCGGCAGTGTAACACCGCAGGAACTGTTTCAAGCAATGGTTTACTCGTTCAGTCTTCCCATCTGATTGGGGGTGATAGGAATTTGAATGGCAGGGGCGAATCTGAAGAGTTTTACACAACTCTTCCTAAAAGACGGAGGTAAACTGGGATCCCCAGTCACTGATAATTTCTCAGGTAACTTATTGGAGCGCAAACACATGAGTGACAAAGAGCCTAGACTTCTCAGCCGCGGTTATTGTCATTATGCAAGAATAAAGTGGGCAAACTTCATAAAATGGTCCACCACCACCATGATGGCATCATAACCATCAGAGGCAGGTAATTACACAATGAAATCCACCAATAGGGAAGTACAGGGCCCTTCATCCTTTTGGATTGGTAACAACAAACCCGCTAAAGGTTGACAATTTGGTTTCATTTGATTGCAGATTAAGCACTCTTTACAATACTGTCCCACCTGAGCTGGCAATCCCTTCTAATTGTAGGTGCGTCATATCATCTCCAAGGCCTTTGCTTTCCCATGATGACCAATGGTGATTCCATCATGATGGTCCCGGATGATTTTTAGGCGCAGTGGTCCAGCAGGAACCCATAGGTGCCCCTGAAACCACACCATCTCATTCTTCATGTGATAAACCCTGGATAAGTCCTCCCAATTCAAAGCGCTCTTAGCAAGTACCATAGTATATTTTGCTGATAGCGGCTGAGAAAGGATTACCTTTCTGAACATTAGTACTCCTCTGCATTCTCCTGAGGTGCCAGCGCTGTCGTGTTGGTCGTGGGAGCGGGAATTTGAGATAAAATCTTACCCAGAGAAATCATCAACTGGGTGTTATGAACCTCTACCTCCTTTGGATCAAGAGCTAAAGCAGGGTTGCGGTTTAAAGCATCCGCCAAATCATTATCCTTGCCCTTGGTTAAATCATAAGAAAAGGCAAATTGGGCAAGGGTCTCATGCCACCGGGTCTGCTGTGGAGTTAGGACATTAGGAGTGCAGTAGTACAGTAAGGCATGATGATCTTTACGTACATGGAAAGGTTGTGAAGAGCAATGCAAGTGGTGACGCCAATAAGTCAGCGCCTCCACCACTGCAAGTAACTCTTTGTCATAAATGGCGTAATTCAACTCAGGCAAAGACATTTTCCTAAAAATATCCCACCGGATGCTCTATCCCATCTTTGCCTACTTGTAACAAGGCAGCCAATATGGCGAATTTGGAGGCATCAGTAGCCACAATGAACTCTTTTGAAGGGTCGACATTGCGAAGTACTGACGTCGACAACAGGGTGCACTTCACTTCTTGGAAAGCTTCCTCCAAAATGGGGACCACTGAAGCACCTTTGCACCACAAGCCTTATATAAGGGTGCTGCCACCTCAGAAAGATTGGGCGTGAACTTCTTATTGAACGTACACATCCCTGAAAAGCTTCTCAATTCCTTGACTGAGGTGGGGGTGGGCCACTCACGAATAGCCTTCTCCTTGTCTGGAGTTATCATGTGTCATTGGTCAACATGACGTTGCCCAGAAAATTGACCTGGGACTCGAAAAATTCACACTTGCTAATCTTCAGCATAAGGCGGGCTGCCTTTAACCTCTCCACCACTTGCCAAAGGTGTACTGCATGTGAAATCATGATCAGGGGAAAACACCAGGATATCATCCATGTAGGCAACCGCGCATACCCCTAACAAGTCCTCAACGCTGCATCAATGCAGCGTTGAAAGATAGCAGGGGCATTCTTAAGCCCAAATGGCATGATTTGAAACTGAAAAATCCCTTTTCTGGTATGGATTTTGTTAACCACTCTTGTCCCTTTTTAGTCCTAATATGATTGAACGCATTGAGGCAATCTAGCTTGAAAAAGACCTTAGCCTTCTCCACATAGCGCGCAATCTGAGAATCCAAAGGGATGGGATGTAGATCTGGTACAGTGACGTTGGTGAGGTTCCCATAGTCAACACATGGGCATAGAGTACCATCAGCCTTCTCAACAAAGAGGTGTGGGGAGCATACAGGGTAGGTACGCTGAAAAATCGCGCCTTTGGCTAACTGCTCCTTCACCCACACATCTAACGCCTCTTCCTCCCGTACAGTTAATGGGTAAATGGGAGAAGAAATACGCACCAGTTCCACAGTGAGCTTGAACTCACAATCAAACTCTTAGTGATCAGGTATTGCGTTAGCACATGCGGCATCAAAGGAATATTCCAAACCCTCCAAACAAGAAGGTAGGGGGACCACCACGGTGGGCTTCAGCATAGAAGCAAGGCTAAGAGTGTGAAGGTGGGGCAAGTGGGTATATTCTCCCTGGGTGTTATCCTCCAACAAAGGAACAACTAATGTGCTACCATTCTTTAATGTTAGGGATAGGGTATTCTCTTTCAAGTTGGTTCAAACGTCAAAATTCCGCCACCACTCCACACCCAAAAATAGGGTACAAGAGGTTTTTGATAGCTTGGAAGTGATTGACAAGTGGTACTTGCCAACCTGATAGCTCACTGTCCTAATGATTACTAGAGTGGTAATACCTTGGGACACACCTCCCCTAACCATACCACTTGGCAAGTAACTTAGCCCAAGGTAGTCAGCTAGGCTCTGGTCCATAAAATTTTCAGTGGCGCTGGTATCCACCAGAATAGTGGTGCAGAATTTCCCTAAAGGGGATGAAAAGGTAGCAGTCAGTAGAAAATACCTGGAATGGTCAATATTTTAAGCAGAAAACGCCAGTAAATTACCACCAAGCTCTTCATCTGGCAATAACATGTCACCCTGGTTTTTTGTTAATCAAAGAATGGAGAGGGATAATTGGCCACTCTTACTACTGAGGCCACATATCCTACCATATCTTCAGCAGGGGCATAAACATTTTCATATAGTAAACTCAGTTCCTTTTCAACCTCCTGAGTGCTGCGTATCATGGAAGAGGTCAAACGGGATTTTCTGGGGTGTTTTGATACACAGGAATAGGTTCCATATCTGATTCATAAGAGAGCAAATATGGTTCAGAGGTATACATAGTGTTTCCAGTATAAAACGAATTTTAAGACGCAAATGACCCTATTACCATTACAGCAATGGATTGCCTGACGTTATCTAAGGACATCACCCCCAGGCCCATCTTTGCCAATTCCACCGGCATTGTCAGAACGCGCTGCTGAAGTAAACACCATTTATTTAAGTTGAATTCATAAATTTTTTGCATAAAGTTGGGGAATCATGACTTTTGGACCCAGAAGTGCCTTTATCCACCAGGTACAAGCACAAAGGGTGGGTACTTTCCAGTTAAAGGCAGTCAAAATAACGCTGAGATGCTGCAACCTTTGGAAAAAAGAGGGAACAATGGTGAGGCTGACCACAGCTGAAGCCCACAGCTGGCGCCCACTGTTTGCACTTTGGAAAAGTCCCACACAGAAAAATTCGTGCACATAAAATTAAGTGGTTGGTTGAGTAGTGTAAGGAGAGTGGCTATAAACTCTCCTGTTCCCGGTGTGGTAGTGCTTGGTGCACAGGGCCAATTCCAGGGAACTAGCCGTTATTACAAAAGGTACTAGAGCCCAGAAGAGGGTGCTGGAGCAATAATAACTTAAGTAGAGGAGTGCAATCATTATAAAAAATCCCCAACCAAAAGTGATGCAGTGCACGAAGGGAAAAGGGGTAGATGTCCCAGTTTGGAGGGAACCTGGGCGAACCATCGGTGCACTAGGGGCTAACCAAATCATTTGTAAAATGGTATAGTGAATGTAGCATAAGACCTCCTCAAAGAGGTCTGCACACAGGATCATCAGAGATAACATAAAATAAAAATGGGAAAATGGGAAAGTATATTGGAAAAGGTTGACCACAAGGAATGTTAGTCATGAAAGTCAAATTTAAGCATTGTTAGGGTAATTCAGGGTCTGCCAAATTAGTCTCAAGCACCTATTCACCAATAGGCAAATGCTTCCATCTGAGTTGGTATAATATGCCGAAACTGACTTCACTTGAGTAATCAATTGAAGTTGTACTCTACCCAAACGCGTAATTTTCATAAATGGAATGGGTTTTGAACCCCCATTCCTCAATCAACCAAATTGATCTGTCCGCATTAATTGAATATCTCATCCGTTTTAACGCCTGGGCAGATGCAAGGGGCTGGGCGTTAGGCACCTCAAAAGTACCAACCTGGGCATATTTGGTTTGTACCCAGCGTTGGTCTACTGTGTGCTCAAGGTCAGGGAGGGACTGAAGCTTCACCTTCTGGGCCTCCTGACACCCAGCCTTATCCTTGGGGTTGTGTAAGTCTTGAGGAACATCCCCTGGCTGTTGATCGGGCCATCTTCCCGTTCCCAAGTAAAAAGGCACCAAAGAGGATGGTGATACTCCTCGTTACTCAGGGCGATCTCACTCATGTAGTAAATGAGTGATGGGTAACAGCCCTTCCGCTTCAGATCCCACCCTCAGTACCCATGCTCACCTCAGCAAAACTGTTATTGGGAATTAGCAAAATCTGCACTGAAATTGCCGAATTTAAATTGTCCAGATCTAATTCAAGTGGCAACCTGGCCAATGCCCAAAACTCAAATGGTCAAATTGGCATGAAGAAGGAGGTATTGGTTGGAACGCCCAATGGCTCCAATTTGAACAATAAGCCAATAGAGCTAACATTGGGCGCCATTGACAAGGGTTTGAAGCCCTCTGTTGGCAATTCGGGCATTGCAGCTATTGTGATGCCTTTAACTGAATGAACAGTCTAGCGACTGAGCGTGGGCGGGTTGGTCATCCTGAACCCGTTCCAAACCAAATGGTCCCGCCCCTATGTGGGGTGGCCTTGGGAGATTCCCATCATTCATTAGGCTAAACGCCATCACGCCAACCATCAGAAATGTAACTGAGTTCCGATTCAGATGTTTGAGGTTAAACTGACAGTGGCTCAGCCCACCGCTGAATTTTGCAATGTCAGTTGTCAAGTAACAAAACCCCCCATTCCTGAACAATTTGCCGGTTAGGTCAAGATTGTGGGTCCTGATCCCAGCTTTGCCACTACCCCAATTGACTACTATATAATCAGTCGCATTGCACTGAGAAATTGTTGGTTGATTTTTCTTTCCTAGATTCCTATTATAAAATCCTTTACCAAAAATTAGCTTTTATATTAAAAAATTAAGCCGCTTTATCTGCCAATGCTCTTGTACCCCTCGGGGTTAATGGCCATGTGCATCTGGTACTTTATTTTGTGCCTTTATGAAATTCTGGCTCACTGGCAGATATTGGTGGAAACACTTTCTGGTTCCATATTCATCATATCAGCAGCAGTGCCCCAGGCATTCTGATTTGCTGTTTGGATGCTCTGGCATCCGGGCTGGCAGGCCAGTTTAATTCTTACTTGCTGTTCACCTGACATAATTGATCAACCATTATTCTTAGCCATTTCCGCCAATCTCATGTGGGTAGGCGCAGCAATGGTTCCTTCTTTCCAACTGAGCTTGTTTAAAAGAAGATGATCTCTCACAACATTAAATCATTCACACTCAAACCTCTAAAACCATACCCTATAGTTGCCGCAGCTATTTGACCATTGGTTTCCCCGGATCCCACCACCATCTCTTTGGTATCACTGGATTCATCCACAACTACCAAGAAGGAGAACTACGCTTACTTCTTAGTACCCATGAAGATTAGCGTTGGTTCTCATCACGTCTCCTTTGAGGCCCTGGTGGACACTGGAGCCACGGGAAATTTTATGAGTGTTGAATTGGCGCAACAATTAAAGTTAGAAATGGATGTGGGCTCCTCAGTGATGGTGGCCTCATCTGCTTATCAGCCCTCATATGTTGTTCGCCGACCAGTACCTTTTCAATACACCAGTTCAGCTTCTGCAATGGTTTTTGGCTTTTCCAGACTTGGTGTTTCTAGTAATCTTAGGTGTGGGGTGGTGGCGTCAACAACATGTGAAGATTCATTTGGAGTCTTATACATTGTCGTTTACCAATGTTCATTTGGAGGGAGAATTCCCTTTAATCAACACCCTCAAGAAGGTACAAGGAACTAGCTCTATCACTACTTTAGTCACTGCTGCAGGCGTTCCGGCCAATTTCCCCAAAAAATTTAATGTGCTATCAAAGAATCTTCAATATGGAAAAGGCGGATCAACTGCCTAAACACTATAAGTATGATTGTGGGTTTTGAACGACTGTGGAGTTGGTGAACTACAACTGTCCGTTGTATCCCCATACAGAGGAGGAAGAAGTTGCACTCAATACCTGGTTGGACGATATGTTGAAAAAAGGTTGGATGTTCAAGGAGACCTCACCTGTCGCCTCCCCCATCGTCTTCACCAAAAAAGTGGATGGTTCTCTCCATCCCTGTGTGGATTATGGCCATTTGAATAAAATAACAGTTACTGATACCTACCCATTGCCTCTGTAGCAGACAATTAGTCAGGCAATCGCCAAATCCCATGTGTTCTCTAAGCTGGATCTGGTGAACGCCTTCAACCAAATTCAGGTAATGGAAGGGTAGGAATGGTTAACAGCAATCTGGATTAAGCGCGGCATTTTCCAATTTTGGGTAATGCCTTTTGGGCTGAAGAATGCTCCCGCTACATTCCAATGGATGATTGATAATGCACTGGGTGACCTCCAGTTCACTTGTGCTGTTGCATACATTGATGATATTCTGGTTCACTCCCCGACTCCTGAACAACATGCAATTGACTTAGAAGCGGTGGTAGTCGCCTTACATAAAGCAGGGTTGTTTCTCAAAGCTTCCAAGTGTGAGCTTTATAAGGAGGAGGTTACTTTCCTTGGGAACCTGGTTCTTAAGGACAATGTTGCAATCCCTCCCAACAAGTTAGATGCAATCCAAGAATGGCCAACCCCAACTACCCAGAAACAATTATAGAGTTTCTTGGGAACCATCATTTTCTTAAAAAAGTTCTCCCCGCTTTCTCAGCTCGCCGCCCCACTCCACCCACTCACAGGGAAAAATTTACCTTTTTGTTGAACGGATGAATGCCAACAGGCGTTCAAATCGATTAAAGAGGTGTTTGTATCCCCTCCCATTTTAGAACATGCCGATCCCACCAAACCATATATCATTGCATATGATGCACCATCAATAACTGTTGGAGCAGTGTTGCTCCAGGAGCACAATGGTTTGGAACACCCAGTCGCTTACTTTTCCCAAAATTTACCTCCACAGAGCAGCCTTGGGCTATTTATGACAAGGAGTTGGCAGCCGTTCCATGGGCCCTAACTCATTGGAGGTACCTGTTACAAGGTGCTCACCATGAATTAATGGTTTTCATGGATCACCAGGCCTTGTTGTACTTTCATAAACCCCAAAAATTGGCACACCGGCAAGCACAAACCTATCAGGACCTGTGTAATTTTAATTTCAAATATGAATTCATAAAAGGGGCATTAAATGTACTTCCCAATTTTCTCAGCCGCAGCCTCATCCACATTTCCACGGAGCTGGAAGAAGTAGATCTCGTTACTGTGATTCCTACCACCCAAATCTTGTCAATTGTCCCCCTGTCATTTCTTCCATCGCTCTGGGGCCCGACGCTCCATTGGTTGCTCAGGTCTTAGCCAGTCAAATGGCCTGCCCTGAGGGCATGGAGTTGATCAAGCAGTTATCACACCAGAAGCATAAACACTCCCTATATTCACTGAAGGAGTGTCTTATCTATTTTAGATCTCACATTTGGGTTCCCCTCTCTTTCTGAAATGAGGTATTTCGCGCTCATCATGACCCCCCCCAAGGTTGGTCACCCTGGTTCTAAGAAATGCATCGATTTGATCAAATGGACCTATAATTGGGCAGGTTTGACAAAAGAAGTTCCAGGCAGGATCGCTGACTGTGTTACTTGTGCCAGGTCCAAGTCAGATTGCTCTGGCAAAAATGGCCTCCTGCACCCCTTACAGCAGGCGGAGGGTCCATAGACATCAGTGTCTGTAAATTTTATTGTCAAGCTCCCCTGCTCTAACAGGTTCACAGCAGTGATGGTAGTGGTGGATTGCTTCACAAAATTTTCCCTTTTTATCCCCTGCACTTCCACGATTACATCCGAAGAAAGTGCCCACTTTTTCATATGCCATGTGTTTTTGATGTTTGGTCTCCCCAGGAGATCATCAGCGACTGTGGTTCCCAGTTCACCGCGCTGTTTTGGAGTGAGCTCCTATCAATCCTGAAAATATCCCCCTGTCGCTCCATGGTGTATCATCCTCAGTCTGACGGCCAGACCAAGTGGGTCAATCAAGTTCTTTTACAGTACTTAAATTGCTATGCTACAGCCATGCAAGATACTTGGTCCGATGATCTCCCCCTTGCCCAATTCTCATACAATAATGGAACCCACATGTCCATAGGGTTTTCCCCTTACAAAGCAACATTGGGTTATAATCCTTTGTTTTTGGTCAGACTGTGCTTGCGGCCAGAGGTTCAAGCTGCTGCAGACCATGCTGCTCATATTAGATCAACTCAAGGCTTAGTGCGGGAACACCTCACCAAAGCTATAGATGACTACAAGCGGTTTGTGGATTGAAAGTGTCTTCCAGGTCATGAGTTTACAAAGGGTTCTTACATATGCTCGACACCCATCACTTAAAAATCCAGGCTCCTTCCTGCAAATTCGCCAGCAAATGTTCAGGACCCCATTTGGTGGAGGAGGTATTGGGTAATGGGGCATTCTTACTGAAGCTCCCCGTGCATTGGAAGCAGCATCCCATTTTCATGTTTCCCAGCTGTCACCCTTCAAGGGTGCAATTCCCATGGAACTGGAACCAATTTTGTTGATAATGAAGAGGAGGCTGAGGTATAGGCTATCCTGGAATCTCAGAAATACCGACATTCCATACAATATCTCATGGCCTGGAAAGGATATCCGGCCTATGAAAACAGTTGGGTCAAGGCGTGCAACTGTGCAAATTACATGGACCTGGTTGATGCGTTCCATTTATCCCACCCTGAAGCTCCCCATCCCCCCCCAAAAAAAGTCACAACTACAATGGCGATCAAATTACCCAAGGCACACAAGAATGTGGTTCTGGTGAAGTTTCCCAGTGGTGGTGCCATTCCTTTGGAAAAAGGAAAGAGTAATGTAAGTCTTGGGAACATCCCCTGGTTGTTGATCAGGCCATCTTCCTGTTCCTGAGTAAAAAGGCACTGAAGAGGATGGTGATACCCCTTGTTACTCAGGGCAATCTCGCTCATGTAGTAGATGAGCGATGGGTAACAGCCCTTCTGCTTTAAATCCCACCCTCAGTACCCACGCTCACCTTGGCAGAAATGTTATGGGGAATAAGAGAAATCTGAACTGAAATTACCAAATTGAAATCGGCCAGAGCTAATTTAAGTGACAACCTGGCTGATGCCCAAACTCAAATGGTCGAATAGGCATGGAGACTGAGGTATCAGTTGGTACACCCAATGGCTCCAATTTGATCAATAAGCTGATAGAGCTAACATTGGGCGCCATCAACAAGGGTTCAAAGCCCTCTGTTGGCAATTTGGGCATTGCGGCCAATGTGATGCCTTTGACTGAATGAACGGTCCAGCAACTGAGCGTGGGCAGGCTGGGCATCCTGAACCCGTTCCAAACCAAATGGTCCCACCCCTATGTGGGGTGGCCTTGGGGTATTCCCATCATTCATTAGGCTAAACGCCATCACGCCAATCATCAGAAATGTAACTGAGTTCCGATTCAGATGTTTGAGGTTAGACTGACAGTGGCTCAGCCCACCGCTGAATTTTGCAATGTTAGTTCTCAAGTAACAAAACCCCTCATTCCTGAACAATTTGCCGGTTAGGTCGAGATTGTGGGTCCTGATCCTGGCTTTGCCACTACCCCAATCAACTACTATTTAATCAGTCGCATCACACTGAGAAAATTGTTGGTCAATTTTTCTTTCCTAAATCCCTACTATAAAATTCTTTCCCAAAAATTAGTTTTATATGTTAAAAATTAAGCCATCTTATCCACTGATGCTCTCATACCCATCAGGGTTAATGGCCATGTGCATCTGGTACTTTATTTTGTGCCTATATGAAATTCTGGCTCACCAGCAGATATTGGTGGAAACCCTTTCTGGTTCCATATTTGTCATATCAGCAGCAGTGCCCCAGGCATTCTGGTTTGCTATTTGGATGCTCTGGCATCCGGACTACCAGGCCAGTCTAATTCTTACTTGCTGTTCGCCTGACAGGTTGGTGCCCACTACCATGTCATTTAACCATGACAGGTTACCTTATCCATGTAGTAGATGAGTGATGGGTAACTTCTCACTTTGAAGATCCCATTACCTGTCCCCACATTAACTTCAGCTAAATTAGTACAGCGAATTGAGGAAATTTGTGCTGATATATCTGAAAACTGACATCCTATGGGCAAAGTGCCCATATGAAATTGATGGCAACAAGCCTTTGACATCAAGGCCTGAGAGCCCCAAACCCTTGGCAACAAAGCCCAACAGGTGTGTACTTTTGGATAAAGAAGTATCAAGTGTTAAATTGTTGGCAAAACTCTCCGATGGCATTGTGCCATTGTAAAATGTAGCCCACAGTTTGAAACCTACCCCAGACACATCAAGATCTTTGTCCAATATCTCCCGCTTGGATATATGAATGCTGGAGCTACCAGGTACAGGCAGTTTGGGAGCCTCAAACCCATTCCTAACCTCTTGTTACTGCCCCTATGTGGGGTGGCCTTGAGAGGTTCCCACTGCCTGTCAGGTGAGATGCCATCACTCCAGTCACCAAAGCTGATGAAAATTGATAATTTAGGCATCTGTTGATGATCTGACAGCGATTTGACCCACCGCTAATAATTTTTAAGTCAGTTCTAATCGAATTTTTTTCTTCCCACCTCTCTCATTTGAAGTTCACCAAATTAAGTCAAATCTTGAGGGCCCCAATCCCATGTTTACCTCAGCTATTCCCCAATTTGTTCATCTAATTAAACAGTTATAACACACTGAACTAATTAGTGGTCAATTCTCTATTTTTAATTGCATTTCTTTAATTCACAATGGGGGATGTGTTCAAATCTTGCAATTAGTTTTTATTTTTTTATTTAACTGAGGTAAGCCGACCTTGGGACAGACATTACCGAATATATGTGAACCTAAGAGAATAACTAACAAATATAAAATTAGGCACCCCAGGGTAATCAAAGTTACCCATGTTGCCAGAGTGACTGCCAGGTATGGGGGTTGGTGCACTACTCCGAGGGGGTTTCCCCTGCTATGGAGCAGGTGTGAAGGAAAGGGTCTGTGTGGAGGAACCAGAGTAGGAACCATGATTCTATGAGCGCTTTTTGTCTTGGTCTCATATATCCATAGATCCAGGCTTGGAAGTGCTCTAGTAAATGGACATGGAATCTGTTAATAATCCCATGAATGGTTGGGACCGTGCCCTTGAACGCATCAAATACAATTGTGTGTATTGTCCACATTGCAATGGGTATTATTAGGGAGCGGAGGGTAGATGGGATTGGTGACTCGATCTGGAGCGCAAAGATACTTTTTGATATCGAGAATTCCTGTTCGTTTTGAATCTTGAGCAGGCGTGCGAATTCCTGCCATATAGCTTTGGTTGGGGGGCATGTTTCTAGGCGATGATGTAGGTATCCCTCCCCTCCACATACTGCACATTTTTTGTGGAGGGAGTTGGAATGGTCCGCCATCCTATAGGTCCTTCTCAAACAGCGCCAAGCGTTTGCTCTTATCTTTGGCTGTAGGAGTGGGTGGTGTGTCATTTTCCACATTGCTTTCTGTGTGGTTAAATCATATGGAATGTCCAACATATCTAGGTATTCTATCTTAGCTATGTTTGGGGTTGTTGCGAGCATATCTCTCTGGGGGTGGTTTTCTGGGTTTCTTAATTTGAATTGGGGGCTGGGTCGTCCCCTTCCCTGAATAGTACCCATGTTCTCTATGGTCCATCTCATACGGCGGATAGTTCGGAGGATATGTTTGAAATGAGGGGAGGTTTCATGCGGACCTGTTGCAGTAGGGTGCTTGGCAAGGTATGAAAGTAGTCTGGGTGGACTTTGCGGGCTGTTTAATTTGAGCGCCTGTGCAAAGTTAGTCCTTGCTGCTCTGGACCAATGTTGTTGCAGGGGGTCCGGAGCAAGGACTTCCTTTATCCAGGTACCTAGGATGTGATTGGCGTGGCTCTCAAAATCTATTAGTCCCATGCCTCCGCTCGAGCATGGACCAAATAGTGTTTCCATCCGTATAGGAGGGTGAGAGCCAGGCCACAGCCAGCCCTGGATAAGCGCGCAGATTGAGGTTATAAAGGTAGGTGAGAAGGCGATCGCGTGGTCCTGGTACCACAGTATTGGGAGGATGAGCGAGTTAGCAACTGTAACTCGTCCTGTTAGTCCTGAGGTTCTTCCCTTGAGGGAGGCGACGCGTTTGGATACCCGTTGTAACAAGTTACTTTCCATTGTCTCATTAGCATATCCCCCTGATTCTATCCAGATTCCAAGGTGTTGGACAGGAGTGGTGGTGGGAGGTGTTGCAAAGGGTAAAATGATTGGGTTTTTTCTTCGTGTGTTGGTATGAGGTTCTGATGTTGTGGCCCAATTGTTTGTGTATTTGCCTAAGAGGATGATTTCTGTCTTTCATTTGTTGAGCAATGCATTGCTCACCTTGGAGTATTCCTCTAGAGTGTGTTCCAGCTGTCAGGCATCTTCATAGTTTGCTATACCTGCTACACAGTCATCCGCAAAGGCCAGTATCTTAAAAGTTGGTTGTCCTTGTGTGGTTATCCCCATGAGATGTGAGTCAGTTACTTGGAGGAGTGGGTCAAAGCTGAAATTGTATAGCAGTGGGCTGAGGGGATCCCCTTGTTTGAGCCCTCTGTGTGGTTTATTCTTGTTTGTTAGGAATCCAGGGCCTCATACAGCCATGGTTGCAGATTCTGTTAGGAGCATCACCCATTTTTATGAACCTTAGTGGGAGTTTAGAGGCATGTAGACATTCTTTTAGGTATGGCCAGCTAACACGGTCATATGCCTTTTCCTGATCCAAGAAGACCAGGGCACCAGTTGCTTTGGATTGGCAAATGTTTGCAATAGAGTGAATGTTGTTCCAGATTGAACGCCCTGGTATAAGCCCAAATTGGTTGGGTGATAGGACGTCAGATGCAATTGCGCCTAATCTAGCTGCTAGAATTTTTGTTAGAATTTTTGTGTCAGTGTTGGAGAATGCAATTGGCGCCAGTTGGCCAGGTCCAACTTGTCACCATTTTTATACAAGGTTATAACGTAGGATTCATGGCCTCCTGGTAATAGAAGTGTTTCCAAGAAAGCTCTGGTTCATAGACGCCAAGAGGAGGGGGGCGATTTTTTGAAAATATTTTTGTCAAATTCGTAGGGTATCCCATCAGGCCCTGGGCATTTCCTATGTGGTGCACCGCGAATTGTCTCCCAAAGCTCCTCCCGTGTAATTAGGGATAGTATATTATAATTCAGTGGTGTACTTTGTATCTCGGCAGTTTATATAAATTCTTTAATTAATTGTGAATCTGTTGGCGTTTTACGATATTGCTTGGTGTAATAGGGTGTAATTCCGCCTTGACCTCCTCAAGGTCAGTTGCCATGGTGCCGTTGGTCTTATGGACCTGTGTGCATGCGGGCTGGTTTCTGTGGGAGTGGAATTGGTGGAAAAAGTATGTTTAACAGGTTTTGCCTTCCTTTATGAACTTACCTTTGTTTGATACTTTTAAATGTGTTGGTGTTCGAAGATGAGATTGTTAAGTTGGGCAGAAATTTCTGCCCATTTGCGTCCCCAGTTGGGGCTATAGCCAGATCTCAGAGTATTTATTTCCAGGTGGTCTAGTTCCGCCAAGGTATGCTTGATTGTTGTCATGTCCGCGGTGTACTTACGTGATGCAATATGTCAGGTTTTGTTGATTAAATCCTTTTTGAAATTTTCCCATGTTCCAATGGGATCTGAAGTAAATGGGTCTGTGAATTCTGGGTTCGTAGCTTTGTTTTTGACCCAGTAAGATATCTCGAGCAATTTTATATTTTCTGAGTGAAGCTTTCTCCAAGGTGACACCTGTGTGTGGGGTTGGGTTGGTGCTAACTGCACCGTAACCAATTGGTGGTCAGAAAAATTGATCTTTTTTGTTGTAAATTTGGAGATTCTTGAGCGGTGGGATTGCGGGATGAGGATGTGGTAAATGCAACTCATTGATATGAGCGCTCCCTCACATATGTTGGGCTGCGTCATGTGGGGAAGGAGTGGTGAACTGGGGGGAAGAGCATCCTGTAAGCCAAGAGATGCCTTCATTGTGCGGAATTCAATGTGTCCAGGTGGGTATCCCCTAGTATTAGGCCATCAATCTGTATTGGGGTTATCCCAGCAGTTGAAACCGCCTAACATAATGGTATCTGGTGTGAGGGTGATAGTAGGAATGTTTTAAAAAAATTGTTTTCTCTCGGTTGCAGTGCATGGTGCATAGATAAATGCTATCAAAATTATTTTCTCTTGGCATGTGATTGTTGCTACCAGGACTTGACCGTTCAAGTGTGATGACGAATTTGTAATTTTAAATTTTTTGTTGTTTTGGACTATCACCCCACAGTGAGACGTCCATACTGATTGTGATGGTGCAACCCTGGTTGACCAGGATTCTTCTTCCCCTTGTAGACAGTGGGTTTCTTACATGGCCAAGATGTCTACAAGAGGTTTTTGCAGGAATTCCATCTTTTTGGCTTGGGACATATGAGCCCTGGCTCCTGCGATGTTTAGCATCCCTATTGACACTGAGGTGCCTGCGGCGCCTCAGGAGCAGTTGGGAGGGCCCTCTAGCCCTATCCCGCCGCAGCTCATTTTGGCCATGCTCCACATCTGTACTCCAACTCTTTCACTGCCATTGTTGGTTCCCTTGATCTGACCCAATGATTTAATAAAATTGCAGTTTTTTGTATTTGTGTCAACTTTTCCTGCACAGGTCTCATGTTGATTTGATGCAGATTGTTGATTAGATTTTATTTTTGAGGTTTGACTTTGGTGAATTGTGCACCACATTTTTGCCCAAATTGTGGTTGCATTGTTCCTCAGTATGTGCATGACTGATGTCACTTTGTGATTCAGTCAGGTTACTGTGAAACTTTTTGACCTGGGCATATTGTTCTGATTGGTTGGTTCAGTGTTTAGCTATGATATACTCCTGAATCTGTCTGGGGTTAATGGTGGACTCCGCGTGTGCCACCACTTTGGCCGCTGCTTGCTTGCGGGCTTTTTGTGCTGCTTTACGTTGTTTGCTTGTAACTGGGTCCACGATGGAGTATAGTCCATCTTCACCCTTTGGAATGGGTGGTGACCATCAGTTATTTTGGCAAAGTTTTCATTATCTTCATCCATTGCTTCCTCATAATAATCATTTTCCATTAAGCCCTCTTTCACAGGGCATGCATGTTCCTTGTGGCCCAGTGAGCCACAGTGGTTGCAAATGGTTGGTGCGCGTTCTGGTGTAACTCATAATACAGCTGACTGGCCCCCATCTTCAAAGTGAAATTCTGCTGTGTGGGGTATTCTGGATAAGTCCTCTTCCACTTCTGGGAAGGGGTTGATTATGGCGATAGCTTTGCCCATGCATAGGTTGGGCATCAGGCAAAATCGCTGTAATTCAAGTTGCTGAATTTCTCTGTAGGCCACAAGACCTTTGCGGAGCTCCTCCTCAATTACCTTATGAGGAAGGTTGGTGGAGAGCAATTTGAAAGAGAGGAACAAAGTTTTCACTTTATTTCATCTGGTGCATGTGGTGCGCACAATTTTTTTGCCCTCGGGGAGGGCAATTTCCACACAGACTTTTGCTGCAGCATTGGCTTCATCAGCTGTTTTGAAACCAATATTGATCCAGCTGTGGTTCATGTTGTTGGTGGCTACGTACACCACATGAGGGAAAAGTGAGGGCTGTGCCTCACATGTTTTCTCCCACAGGGTCAGTGACTCATCCCCAAGGAAGAGTCTGATCCCATGCTCTACCTTTGATAAGGGTTGTTGAACTGAATGTACATATATTGCGCATGCTTTACAGTGAATACCATAAACCCAGATGGTGTCTGAGTTTGCAATTTCTTTGCATATTGGGTTCCTGGTCCCTCTCCAGGGCGTTTCTTGCCCTTAGTGCACTGTTAAGTGCACTGCTCACTGCAACGCTCGCCCATGTTGTATTATTTTTATTGATAATGTTGCCCATCTTTCCTGTGTGTGATTATCTAAATTCGCTGTTCAAATTAAATCATAGTAACTAAAAAGATTGTTACATGAAAGAAAAGCTTTACAATTGTATTTTGATAATCAAAAACTTCACTATTTGATTGCTCTGTACAGTAAAACTTTAATATAAAACTTTGTTTAATATCTTATAAACATATGGGAAATTTCAATATATAATGTTGTCTTTATAATCCAAATTAAACTACTAATTTAACTTATGCAATGTATAACAATAATTTAATTAAAGTATGACTAAAAAGTAGAAAATAAATAAAGAAAAAAATTTTCGTAAAAATTTGCTTTTCTTAAAAGAGAGAAAATAATATAAAAATTAAAAATATTATGTAAAAAAACACAAATCAACCAAAAAACTTGTACTAAAAAGTAAAAACTAGTTTCTCTGCAAAATGATTACCTTAAAAATCTCATGTACTATTGCAAGAAAAGCAAGGTGTGCACAACTACATAAAATCATATATACAATCATACAAATTTAAATTTTATTCGAGGTGGGCCAACCTGGGGATGATACCACACCAATTAGGGAAGTGAAGAAATTGGGAAAGGAGGATAAAACCTGGAAAACCTCCATGCGCGGTGTATGATAGGCCAGGAACTCCATGGACTGCCTTTGCTATTTGCTATCTCGGTTCAGGGCATTGGCGTGCAAAACCAACACAGTCAAAATCATCCCCTACCCAAAGTCCATTACCAGGATCAAACTTGGGAGGCAGTGGTAGAGGGTCCATACTCTACCACTGGGGTATCCTCCCTTTATACAATCATACAAAGTATGTAGTTATATGTAATATATATTATATATATTATATATATTATATATACTATATATAATATTTATAAAATTATATATGTATGATATATAAATATATATGTAATATTCATAATATGTTAATCATTACTATATATTTATATATATATATATATATATTATACTAGCAGAGTTACCTGGCGTTGCTTGGGTTTATTTATTATCAGCCAATTTGTACTGATTAATTTAGGTTCTACATTATAGATAACATGAAATCGCTTACTCAACACCATTGAAAAAATCAAACTTGTTAATCACCAACCACTTATTCAATACAGTTGAACTTATCAAATCAATCAAAAACCACCAATTACTTAGCTAAACCCAAATTAATTTATTAAATTTCTCTAATACTATCAAACTACTTGAAAAAGCCATAGAACCTATTGAATCAACCAAAACTCATTAACCACTTGATAAAACCAATTGAATGTAAGGAACAACCAATTTCACTAAAACCTCAGCCACATAAAATTAAGCTTTACTAATTCAACCAATATTCACCAACACTTGGCTGAATCCAATTTAAATATTAATTCAATAATATACCACCAATCACTTAACTAGAACTATTAGACCTATTGAATTGACCAAAAAGCACCAACCACTCAACCAATTAAAATTAAACCTATAAGATCAACCAAATACCATCAACTGCTAACCAAAAAATCTCTAATACATAAAAAACATTATGTATATATGTGACATATCATCTTTTTAAACTACTAAACCAAATTCAACCTAACTTGGCACAGATATTTTATAAATTAGGGGAAACAACTTAAACAGGTAATAAGTTAGGGGAAACAACTTAAAAAGAGATTTTATAGTTATAATAAGAAAATTTATAGAGTAGTAATTTTAAAAATGAATGGATGATAATTAAATCAAGCTAACGCTTTTCTTTCCCACACAATCACTTTAGTTACTATGATTCAATTCAAACAGAAATTTTGATAATCACACAAGAGAGATGGGCGATTTTAATGATATTAATAAATCTAATACAACCTGGGCAAGCGTCACATCAAAAGGTGCGCAAAATGGTGCACCCAAGGGCAAGAAACGCCCTGGAGGGAGACTGGGAACCCAAGCTACCAAGAAACCGCAAACTCAGACACCGTCCAGGTTTATGGTATTTGCTACAAAACAGGACCAATACATGGACATCCTACATAACCAACCCCTTTGAAAGGTGGAACATGAGCTTTGACTCTTTCTTGGGGATGAGTCCCCAATCCTGTGGGAGAAAACATGTGAGCCACAGCCCTCCCTTTTCCCCACGCGGTATTTGTTGCCACCAATAACATGGGCCACAGCTGGATCAATATTGGTTTCAAAACAGCTGAAGAAGCGGATGCTGCAGCAAAAGTCTGCATTAAAATTGCCCTTCCCAAGGGCAAAAGAATAGTGTGCACCACACACACCAGATGGAACAAAGTGAAAACTTTGTTCATCTCCTTTGAATCGCTCCCTACCAACCTTCCCTGTAAGGTAATTGAGGAGGAGCTCCACAAAGGGCTCATAGCCTACGGAGAAAATGTGCAAATTGAACTACAATGATTTTGCCTGATGCCAACCCTGTGCACAGGAAAAGCTATTGCCGTGATCAACCCACTCCCCAAAGTGGAAGATGACCTATCAAGAATCCCCTTAACAGCAGAGTTTCACTTCATGGATGGGGGACAGTCATCCGCATTCTGAATTACATTGGAATGCACACCGCCCATATGCAACCACTGCGGTTCATTGGGACACAAGGAACATGCATGCCCCATGAAGGAGGGCTTAATGGAAGCAGATTACTGTGAGGAAACCATGGATGAAACTAACGAAAACTTTTCCAGAATGACCAATGGCCACCATTCATTCCGCTGGGGTGAGGATGGGCTTTAGTCCATCGTGGACCCAGTTACACATAAACAACGCAAAGAGGCACAAAAAGCCCGCAAGCAGGCAGCAGCTGAGGCGGCAGCCCATGTGGAGTCATCCATCGACCCCAGACAAATTCAAGAGGACATAGCAGATATACACCGAGCCAACCAATCAGAACAATATGCCCAGGTTTAAAATTTTCACAGCAACTCAACTGAGTCACCAATCAACATCAATCATGTGCACTTTGAGGAACAATTCAGCTGCAATATGGGCGAAAATGTGGTGCCCAATTCTTTAGAATTTGAACCCCAAAATCACATAATACAATCAGCACTCCACAATGAACCATCATGAGACACGTGCGGGAAAAAATAACACAAATTCCAAAAACTGCAATTCCTGCAGAAAACTGGGTCAGAACAAGGGAACTGACATTGACACTGAGAGAGTTGGAGTACAGACGCAGAGCATGGCCAAAATGAGCCGCGGTGGGTTAGGGCCAGAGGGCCCTCCCAACTGCTCCTGAGGCGCCGCGGGCACCTCAGTGTCAATAGGGATGCTAAACATCGCAGGAGCCAGGGTTTAAATGTCTAAGCAATAAGCTGGACTTCCTGCAAAAACCCCTTGTAAACATCTTGGTCATCCAAGAAACCCACTGTTTACAAGGGGAAGAAGGATCCTGGTCAGCCAGGGTCTCACCATCACAATTGGTGTGGATGTCTCACTGTGGGGTGAACATCCAAAATAACAAAAAATTAAAAATTACAAACTCCTCATCATACCTTCATGGCCGCGTCCTGGTAGCAACAATCACATGACAAGAGGAAACAATATTGTTAGCATGCATCTATGCACCATGTACCACAGCTGAGAGAAAATGATTCCTTGAAACCATTCCAACACTCACCCTCCCACCAGATACCATCCTGTTGGGCGAATTTAAATGCTGAGATAACCCTGACATGGACCGATGGCCTAACCCCAGGGGATACCCACCGGGGCACATCAAAGTCCATGCAATGAAGGCATCCCTTGGCCTACAGGATGCCCTCCCCTCTGGATCACCACTCCTTCCCCACATGACATGGCCCAACATATTTGAGGGAGCGCTCATATCAATGAGCCTCATTGATCACATCCTCATTCCACAATCCCACCAATCAAGAATCTCCAACTTCACAATAAAAAAATTAATTTTTCTGCCCACTGACTCATTTTAGTGCAGCTCTCACCAACTTGAACCCATGCACAGGCGTTGCCCTGGAGGAAGCTACACCCAGAAGACATAAAATTGCCCAAAATATCTGACTAGGTCAAACACGAGGCCATGAACCCAGAATTCACAGCCCATTCACTTCAGATCTCATTGTAACTTGGGCAAGTTTTAAAACTGAACTAATCAACAAAACTCAACATCTTGCATCATATAAGTACACTGCCAACACAGCCACAATCAAGCGTACCTTGGCGGAACCTGGACCATCTCAAGCTCAACACCCTGAGATCCAGTTATAGCCCCAACTGAGGGCACAAATGGGCGGAAATATCCACCCGCCTAAACACCCTCATCTTCAAGAACCAACACAGATATAAATTATCAAACAAAGGTAAGTTCATAAAGGAAGGTAAAACATGTTCAACATATTTCTTCCACCAATTCCACTCCTGCGGCAACCGGTCCACATGCACAAGGTCTGCAATGCCGACGGCACTATGGCAACTGACCCTGAGGAGGTCAAAGCGGAAGTACATTGTTATTACACCATACTATACCATGATATGCTGACTGACCCACAAAAGATCACAGAATTTATAAATACCGCCAGAATACAAAGCACACCGCTGGACTACAATATACTAAATCTAATAACATGTGAGGAGCTTTGGGATACAATTTGAGGGGCACCCTGTA